>QKWP01003118.1:13851-34896 GCA_003550325.1 Gigaspora rosea | reverse complement strand
TTTTTTAAGCTCAGATGTCCATCTATTCCAGGTTTTGTTGAGTAGTGGTGGGTCCCAAACAGAGTGCTGTGGTGGGCTGGGTGTTTATTGAAGTATTCGTTAACTTGGTTCGCAAAGGTCTCCCAGTCCTCAGGTTTCATTTTGTTGTAGTGATAGATTTTCCTTTTTTTCCGTTTATTTCTGGGGTTTCTATGCGGGTGATAGTTGTGTGCCATTTGGTTATTAGGATACGGTGGTCGCTATCTGTGATTTGGGTTGCATCTAGAATCTTTGGTGTGTCCAGATCCAAAAGGATGTCAGAATCACACCATATATCGTCGATCTGGCTTGACGAAGTCGAGTTCGACCAAGTCGGGGTAGTAATTGCATGGAATTGCAGGAGACTAGTTGCGTTGGCCATGTGGAGATTTACGAATAGTGGATATTTTTTGTCTCTGGAAGGGTTAGCATTGAAGTCGCCAAGTATAAGAACATTCCAGTTACGGCTTTTTGCTTCTCGGTACCAAGAGAGAATTCTTTCTTGTGTCTTCTTATTTAGTGTAGGATGGTTGGAGGGGAGGTAGGTTGAAATGACTCTCAGTCTGTTTTTGCCAGGGAAGAAGAGGTCTATAAGGATTGCTGTGCCCGGCAGAGTTTGGATGTTATGGATGTATGGTTGCATGGGTCTACATATCATCAGGGCAGTGCCAAGGCTGGCCTCACGTTGTTGGGGTAGTGTGGGTTGAAAGTTGGAGGTGTAGATGAAATATTTTGGATTAGAAAGGCCCTTGGATCTGCTTTCGGTTAATTTAGTTTCCGTTAACGAAATTATATGCATATTTGAATCAGCGGCGAAATCGATCCAAGATTGTAATTTCGCTAGCTGGGATAGCCCACGGATGTTGTGTGTGACAATGTTGATGCCTTCGTTGAGTGAGAAAAGTAATGGTTCTGAATCCTGTGCTGTAGGTTGTTGCTCGTGTGTGTCTTCTATTGACAGTAAACCATTTTGTGGTACTGTCGAGTCGTCTAATGATAGACTCATGATAGTGGTGCGTAGTTGTCGACCATTTCCCAAGTTGGTCCGGGTAGGTCGGGTACATTGATGAAATTTGTGGGAAAGCTGCGGAAGCGGAATGATTGTCGTAGAGTTTGGATTGTTGGGATAATTTGCGCATAATCTGTAATTGGAAGTTCTATGTGCTGGCAACTTTTAGTTGAGGATAAGATGTTGTTTGCTTCGGTAATATCTGCCGGGAGGGTGGGTTTGTCATTTTTTCCAAAGTTGGTGATATCGATCCAGGCGTCCGGGATCTTGTGAAAGAAGTAGAATTGTCTAAGAAGTCTTGCGGTTGAGACGAGTATTCTCGGGGACCTAATTGGAATCGTGATATTGCAGAGTGTAACATCCTCATGTTTTGCAGGTAGGGTCGGTTTATCTGTGGGATTACAAGTCATATAATGTAGGGGCAGGGGGATATTGAATTGATATCTATCTTTAATTTCATTTAGGAATTCTATTGCAAGTTGTGTGTCCGAGATAGGGAAGGTAAAGGTGAGTTTGGTCTCAATGGAAGTGGGATCAGACGGTAGTTTTCTTCGGTGTTTGAAGTAGTCAGAGGGTAAGCGTTTAAATGAGTAATGTTCACGTAGAGTTGTAATGAGCTGTTTGAATTCTTCTTCACTCTGTGGAGCACAAGGGAAGAGATGTCTTGTGGCAGAGTTAAGGGCTTGTGGTGTGTGTGGGAGTTTTTCTTTTCCCGCAGGCAGTTCGAAGTATTGGGGCGGGATCTTTTCCTCGAGTTTGTAGTAGTTCTGCAGTTGCTGCCTATATTCGCTCAAGCGTTTCAGTGTAGACCAGTCTGTGATCGGAAATAAGTCTCTAACTGCAGGATGTAGGTCTTCCAATCGTTCAGGCAAGGGCGTATTAGGTAGGTCAAAATAGGTATCAGGAAGTTGTTCAAAGTTGTATATTTTCCGCAAAGCGGCAACTGTGACTCTGATGTGTTTTCGATTGGTCAAGGGGAGTGGTTGTGGCAAAGCAGCTAGGAAGTCCAGGTTTATTGAGGAAGGTTCTTCAGGGAGAGGTTCACGAGTTAGGTCATGAGCAGCAAATAACAAGGTCCTGGCTTGTTCGAAGGTGACTTTGGGAATTAACTTAGCCAAGTTAATGCAGTAAAACAGACGGCGGGTACAGTCGTGTGGTTTTAGGGGGATGAAATCCAAATTGCAGATGTAATCTAGCGCGATCTTCGTACGAAGTTTATCGTATATCTGTTGGCGATTAGATTTATTGATGAATTTAACGTTATGAAATCTGCGATATTTTTCTAAGGACATCTCGAAGAGGGACTCAAATTCTCGTTGGTGTTGTGGCGCTGTATCTTTAGATCTGGAGAAGGAGCGAAAAAAAGCTGTATCGAGGTAGGTAATTTTCTGATTAATGGCCTCTGGGATATTAATCTTCGAAGGCTTGTGTTGAAGTTTGTGTACGAAAAATTTTTTTAGTTCTTCGGGGGAATCTAGAGCCTTGAGGATGTTTTCATAATTCCATGTCTGTCTATCTATTTCTGTGGTCCGTCTATTGGCTTTGGCCTTGAGGGTGGCAGTATACCATTCGTCGTCAGGTCGCGGGGCGGGTTTTCTCCTTCGTTTATGGATTTGGCTATAGAGTGCCGGAGGTTGGGGGTCGGCTTCATTGGGTTCGATTGTGGCGTTCGACTCTGTGTCCATTAAGTCAGTGTCGGTGTTAATCGGAGGTAACTGCGGCAAAGGTTTCTGATACCACGGGTTGTTTTCCCAAGCAGGGTTTGTGTTGTTTTCCCAAGCAGGGTTTGTGTTTGTTTGGGTTTCCGTAACTGTTCTAGGTAGGTCGGAGGTCGGTAAGTCGGGGACTGGGTCAGGTGATGGAGTGATCTTCTCATTTCCCACGGTTGTTGTATTGGGGAGGGATCCGGGTGTTGTTGTGGTCTGTGTGATTCCCACGGTTGTTGTGATGGTATGTACTGGTGACGTCATTGTGAATTCTACTGGGGGTAAGCTGGAATCCCCACTTTTTTCATTTCTAACAGTGGTGAGGGAAGGTAGTGGTGTGTTCTGGTGGGTGGAGTCATGGACTTTCTTTGTTTTTTTTTGCGGAGGTGCCTGAGAGGAAGTAATTACATCGTTGGTGGATGCGATTGCATCTTGGAAGGTAGTCGGTTGGATGTCAGACATAGGTTCTGGGCGGTTCTCAGGATGAGACGCCATAGTTGAGAGGAAGTTTTGGAATACTTCCGGTGTCGAAAGTATAGGTGTTCCTTTTCTTTTACTTATGTTTACTTATAGTAGCTAGTAGCTAATGGAGTGGGATAGTTCGTTCCCTAGCCCTTAGGGCGACTTTAATTAGTAATACTAAACTGAAAAACTTTTTCGCTATTGTTTATTTGTTTGTTTATGTGATTTGCAGGATGTACCGGAAAGAGTTTTTTTTTCGTTTTTATTCTAATGATATGGTTGTTTTATCAATATTAGTTTAATTAATGCTAATATATTATCAAAAAACAGTTGGCCAACTATAATTTCTATATAAACAATAGTTTGTTTATTTAAATTTTTATATAGTCTGTCAATCATTTTTTAGTAATATCTCTGCATCCACTAGTCTGATTAGGATAATCTAACCATTATAAGATGCGTTTTAGTGAGTACTACAAATTTCAATTAGTTGACTTGGGTTATTAATTCAATAAAAACTTTATTTACCTTTGAACTCTTGTCCGATTTCTGCATTTCTGTTGAAATGCTTTTTTCAATTCTTATTCGCGTTAAATTATTGGTTTGTATAAACATTTTTATTGGTGTTGATTTAGTGGTTATTATAATGTTTAAAATATCTTACTAATTTATTTTATTTACGTTAGTTCAATAACAAAAACACTTTCAATCGAATTATTATATTTAATATAGTTATTAATACGTTTGAATCTTAGTTATTTGCATTTATTAACTAACGTTAAGTAATCAAAATAATTAAATAATAATTATTACTAGAATAACGAAATATTTAAATTTCGATTGTGCTATAAATACTATCTGAAATAAAACTGCCTTAAAAAGTAGGGCGCCAATAGCGCTTCATCTACTCTTGTAATACTCTAATTAAAGTTTATCAAATTTTTATTCTAAAATGAAAAAATAATACAAATCACACATGAAATATAATAGAACTTGTCCGAATGTTTGTTTATTTTCACCGATATTCTGATATTGCAAAAATTAAATAAATATTCGATTAATTATTTTTGACCGAATCAGATATCTAAATGTTAGGACCTTTTACCGAGTACTTTATGTTTAACACTTCGTGCTTGGCACTTTATGCTTAACACTTCATACTTTATGTCTGTCATTTTGTACCTGTCATTTTATGTCTGGCATTTTGTACATGTCATTTTATGCCTGGCATTTATTCTTCTCTCATGCTAGCACATACGGGATCGTTATGAGCCGATAATTATATGCCTAGCATTTTGTATCTGGCACCTTATACCCAGTACTTGTCTGGTCTTTATACCTGGCACTTTTCATCTAGCATTATGCTCGGCACTTTGCAGCCATGCCTTTAATAGTGCCTGGCACTTTGTGTCCATGCCTTTAATCATACCCTATAAAAAACTTTGTTTAGTTTTTGTTTAATTGTTGTTAGTACACGTGTATCATTCAACAAATGTTCGGAATGGGCCCACAATAGATATAAAAACAGGACAAATTCTGTAAGATTTGACTTAAAAAAATGGATTTTATTTTTTGGTGCACCTGCACCACGGTGCACCTGCACCACGGTGCACCCCTTTAATCACATGATCGATTTACATGATACAAATTTGTTAATTTATAATTTTTTTGGGGGTTTATTTTTTGGTGCACCTGCACCGTGGTGCATCCCTTATCACGTGATCGACGTGATCAATGCATTATGGCAATATTATAAAAAATTTTAATAATGCAAAATTATCAAATTATTTATTTAAATGTTACAGCTCTAACTACGCCCAAAAATACTATTCTATCGGCTACGCGCAACTAAATATTCTCTATAAACAACTTTATTATAGACAATACACCTTGTATTGCTTCGCTTATGCTCAGCAACACAGACAACAGACAGGCTCGCTTTGCTCACCCTGTAGTCGCTTCGCTACAGCTGCCGCTTCCGCTTCGCTCTATTTCCTAATCATTCAATAAATTGAAACTACTCTAACCATAACCTGCCCTAAAAAAAACTTTAATAAAACCTACTCTAACTCTAACCAACACTAACAAAACTACAAAGACTTTCCACAACAACCATAAAAACTACCAATGCGAGGCCAGAAGCGATAAATAAATACCATCACGACATACAAACACTACGAACAAGATCGAAAACAACGAAATTCAAGACTCCTTCAATAACGAAAACACCAGGTATAGTGACCACCAACGATGATCTTATTTTTGGCTTCAAAACAACGACACTGACGAAGGTATTTCACACACCAATAACAACGAAACCAATGACGAAAGTATTTACCACTCCATTAACCACACACCAAAGATCAATGGCAAGAATATTTTCGTAATGACCAGAAAAGTGATAAGCAACGCATAAAAGAAAGAAAAGATTAGTTAGTATCTACAAAACAAGAACAAGAAACAAAACAAAAAGAAAAATAAACCTTAAAATATCCCAAAGAACTACAACCTAACCCGAAGCATTCAATAAACCAAAGCAACAAGCAAAAAAAAAAAATTATACTTCCTTGAAATACTCCAAGAACCAGAACGAAAAGCTCAAAGACACCTCTGAAAAAAAAAAAAAAATAGGGTTAGTAAACACGTTCAAAATCAAAATGACAAGCTACAGTTTATATTTTCCTGAAATCCCAAAGCTGAATATACAAGCCATACCCATGGTCAGTAGTAAATGCATTCAAAAGTTAAAAAGACAAAGTTTTGTACACACTTGGAATTCCTGAGACAGAAATGTCTACAAGACATGCCCAAGAATGGAATAAAAGGCTCCAACTACGCGACAAAGATCTAATAGCATAAATGGCAAAACAACATGGCACCATGGCAACAATATTGACTATAACCTAAAAAAAAAAGGGTTAGTCAAATGTACTGATGCTTTCAACAAACCAAAGCAACAAGCAAAAAAAAAAACATTTCCTTGAAAACCTCCAAGAACTGGAATGAAAAGCTAAAGCTATTACCCGGGTCAAAAAATAGTGACTCGGGTCAAAAGAGTTTGGGTCAGATATTGACCTGGGTTGTGACCCGGGTCAAATGTGTTATAATTTTTTTTAATATAACGAAGCTTTAAACTAGTATTAATGACGTTTTTTTAAAGTTAGTTAATGTAACAAACTTTATAACAATAAAAATGTTTAAATTGGTATGTAACCGTGAGAAATCGTACAACAATTGAATTTGTACACTTAGTAATTACTACTAGATAAATTGTGAAGTTCATTCTAAGCACATGAGCATCTATAACGAACAAAATTGGTGAGAAAATTGTAAAGATCGTACAACAATTAGTAATTATTACTAGATAAATTGCGAAGTTCATTTTAAGCACATGAGCGTCTATAACGAACAAAATTGGTACGTAACCGTGAGAAAATTGTAAAGATCGTACAACAATTAGTAATTATTACTAGATAAATTGCGAAGTTCATTATTAGACAAAATTAAAGTTTTCTAAATAAATTGCTCCTGTCATTTGATGTATCTTAAAATTACTAAATTGTTCTGCATCAATATTCGATTATTAATTGACTTATGTTGTCCGATATTTGGGTCCCAAGTGGCGGAATCCAGATTGTAATTAAAAAAGTGTTAGTTTGTTTGTATTTGAAAGACTGTTCAAATTAACTCGAGTATTAGAAGACGTACCTACGACCCTCCTCCAACTCACCAAATCTACTCGTCACATTCAATTAAGCCTCTCATATAAGTCATTCTAGTCACTCTTTAATTTCAACCGATTGAGCGAGTTTTAATAAGTAAGCGCCTTGATCTTGCTATAATAATAGTGTTAAAAGAATTGTATTATGTTAATAAAATTCGCTAAAAGTCTAGTTTGTTATTTTCGTAGGAATCAATTCTTTGAACGTTACATTCTTTATCGCTTATTTCTTTTAACGTGAATTACTTTACTACATGAAGCTTATATGGTAAACTTGACAGGTTATACAAAGCATGACTAACCCAGGTCAACCTGATTTTGACTCGTGACTCGCATAACCCATAACAATTTCTGACCTGTACGGGTCAACCTGACCCGGGTAACAGCTCTACGAAAAGCTCAAAGACGCCTCTGGAAAAAAAAGCTAGGGGTTAGTAAACGCGTTCAAAATCTAAATGACAAGCTACAGTTCATATTCTTTTGAAATCCCAAAACTGAATATACAAGCCACGCCCAAGGCCAGTAGTAAAAGTCAAAGACAGTTTCCTACACACCTGAAATTCCTGAGACTGAAATGTCCACAAGACACACGCCCAAGAATGGAATAGAAAGCTCCAACTATGCGACGAACATCTAATAGCATAAACGGCAAAAACAACACAGCCCAAATGTAATGAAATCCACATTCCAATAACACCATGACGGCGACTCACCAGTAATTAACCCAACTACGACGACGACGTTAACTATAAACTGAAAAAGAAAAAAAAAATAAAAAAATTGATAATCATTATCGATCATATCCCCGTGATTAGGGGATGCACCATAGTGCACGGTGCACTAAATTATAATTCTCTAAAAAAATATACAAACTTTGTCTATAGTGGGTCCATTCTGTACATTTGTCAAATAATACTGACAACAATTAAACAAAAACCAAACAAACTTTTTTTATTGATAGTGCCTATGCCTTTGACAATGCCGCATATTGTGCCTATACCTTTAATAGTGCCTAGCACTTTGTGCCACTTTTTAGCTTGCCTATAATAGTGCCTAGTTTTTGTATCTATGGGGATAGACACGACTAGTGCCCGGCACAGTATGGAATTCACAGATCCCTACTTTAAGTATAAATTTTTGACAACTAGTTAACAGAATTCAATAAAAATTTTGAATAAATTCTATCAAATTTTATCAGATAGTTGGTAAGGAATTTTTTATTTTTGTTTAAAGTTTAAAAAATTTCTGTTGTAGCTATTATTTTTATATGGCAAAATTTTTTTCAAACTTTGAATGAGAATTTTTTTTAACAATTACCTGAAAAAATATGGCAAAATTTTTTAAATGAATTCTACTAAATTATAGTATTTATTTAAAAAAAACTTATTGAATTCTATCAGATAGTTGTTGAGAAATATTGTTAAAAATTTGAAAAATTTCTGTATAGCTATTTTTTTAAAAGGTGATAAAATGTTTTCTAAATATTGAAAATTTCTCGACAACTATCTGATAAGATTCATTAAAAATGTTTTAAATAATTCTATTAATTCGTCTAATTCGTAGAACTGATTCCATCTAATTCTATTGGATAGTTGTCGAGAAAATTCTCAATAACTTATGTACGTCAAAAATCACATGCCTTTCTGTACATACGTACGTTGTCACAGTGGTGGAAATTGAGTATGTAAATAAAATACTCTAATTACATTAGGGTAGCTGTGCGACGCAGTTGCGCTAAAACCAGGAACGTAGTATGATTATATTTGTATATTTTATGCTTGGTTTTTAGTAAAGATTTTTTTTGAATTTCAGTAATAATGTAAGTAATATGTATAGTTAGTAATTCAAACATAAAAGTAGCGCTAAGTTTTAAAAAATATACAACTTGGTTTGTAATTGTATAATATTTTTTTAAAAAAAGGGTACACATTAATTTTAACTTTATTTGTCTGAATTAATTCGTAACTTTGAGATTTTTAGTATAGAGATTTATAGATAAAAATTTGTTAATGTAAAATAAAAGATTAAAAATAAAAAAAATAATAGTAAAATGATAGTATAATTATCTTTTGATTTATGTGTTGATTGAAGGTTTTGTGATAGTTGGTTTTATATAGAGATATAATTGGATCCAATTTTATATAATTAAAATAGTCTTAAGACTGGTTCAAAATTTTATTTTATGATTGTTAGTTAGAATATTAATTAGCTATATTTGACTAGAGGGTAAAAATTTCAAATAACAGGCGAGAGTAAAATAGAGGTGAGTGTTGTATTGATGTGATTGGTTAGAGTTAAATTATAATTATATAAAGCATATAAAAAATGAAAGAAAACGTTTTACTTTTTTCTTTTAAATCAAATAAAGGTTTCCGTATTGAAATATTGTATCTTGACTTTGATTTGGTGCAAGGGTTATTACAATTTGTCATAAAGGGTTGTTATATATTTTAGTAAATTTTATTTATTTAATAGGGTAGAAAATGCAACTAACGAGCTATTCGAAAGTGTGGTTAAGGTTATAGTATAGTTTGCTTTACTACAAAAGGCAGGTAATATTATTGTAGTAAATCTTTTTAGTATGAATAATATTTTTATATTTAAATTAACTAGAATTTTTTATAGTATATCATTTTTATTAGTATTTAAAAAGGTAATCAAATATTTCAAAGCTTTTATACTATATTATTTATAGTTATTTGGTTATCAGTATTCAAAAGGTAATAAATTATAGAATAAAATATAGTATTGTTTATGTGACAATAATTATGATTTTAGTATTTTTACAGGGTTTAGATTATTAAATTTTAGGTTCAGAGTCGTGAAATAACAGTATTAAATTGAAATTATAATTTTTTAAAAAATTCAGATTACAGATAATATAACCTGAATATAAGAATGTATATAAATAAATATGTAGATTTACTACTAATAAAATACTTTAGCATTGATTAATTTAAAGGTTTAATTATTGGTTATAATATATAGGAGTTATAAACATAATTGATATATTGATGATATGCAAATAGCAAAAAGTTGAGAGAATAAATTTGGTGCATTTTGTGTAGGTTTATGTTTGATTATATGTAAACATACAAAAATATGATTTTGGGTTATGATATATTTATTTAGAGTAAATATTACTTGCTTATCAACTACATTAAATGTGCAATTTATCAGGCCATCTTTCTAACTGAGCTGTTTGTTGTGCATATTTATCTAGTCGGTCAAGTTCTTTCTGAAGAGCAAGGAGTAATTTCAAATCAAGTATAGAATCTTTAAATGGTCTCAATAATAATAAATCATTTAGCATTTGTGCACATGAAAGCATTACATATGTGCTGTTGTAAGTACTACTAATTGATAAGTCAATGATTACTTTTTGTAATGTATGTCCTTAACATTTGTAATCTGTAAAAGCATAGGCTGGTATCAAAGGTATTTGCAGACGTTGAAAATTTTTTTGTAGTTTTGATCCATCACATTAATAAGCAGTATACATGCATTCACATTTAATTGGGTAAATAGGAATGTAGTTAGAAGGCAGGTCTTTATATGAGCCAGCTGTTGTATTTATCAATTCAATGATAACGTATTTATGAGGTTTATTAAGCATGAAGGTATTTTTATGGTGTGGTAGTATACTAATAGAGTTTTCATTATATATAATTTGCTGAATAATTCCTTGAGTTCAATTGACTAAATTGTCATAGAAACATATATTAACAGTTAAAATGACTTTCATTCCAATAAATAGAGATAAAATTCCACATAGTGCATTTTGTTGTGTATTATATGCTGATAGGAATTTTTTGCAATTAGTGCCTGTTAAAATTTTTTTACAGTATGTATCTTGAGCATAAGAGTAAATAAGAGGTTGAGAAAGATCATAAGCATGCTCTTTTGAAGTATCAAAGTTTAACTGAACATGAATATCATTGCATATTACAAGAAAAGTAGCATCTTTCCATTCATTAGATACTATTTGATTATCCCAATAATTCTTGATCTTAAAGCTTCTCTTTGAGTTTCAGAAAGAGTTCTTTGATGCATGTTTTTTAATAAAGAAGCCTAGAAAAATTATTAATTTGTCACATTAGTTTTTTGAGTTCAATAACATGTTAAACACTTAACCATAGGTTTCTACCTATAGTATTTGTAACAGTGCGAGTATTAATTGAAAAATTGGTAGTATGTTTTTGTTTGGTATTTTTTGTTAAACAATCTTCATTATTTGGGGATCATTATTAGAGGTTATTTCAATAGTAGTAACTTTATTTAGTACATATAGTGCAGTATTAAGAACTGGTGATAATTGTATAAAACCTCCACAAAAAAAAAAGTTTAATCCAGCAAAAGGAACAGAGGTAACAGTTGCTTTTACAATTTTTAAAAAGAATAAAATCAAGCTAAAAGTGATTGATCTAACATTGAAACATCATCTATTATAATATACTGAATTTTACTCCAAACGTCTTGTAAACATTGTAAATATTCACCAGTTTGATTAGTTTTTTTGTAGTTTTTAAAACCAAAACCACACACAGAATGTAAAGTATATCCAGATATATTTGCAGCTGCAATTCCCATAGGTACAAAAATAAGTAGAGTATCTTTTGACCAATGAATTAAAATATCACATATTGCTTGAATTACTTTTGATTTGCCAGTACCACCTGCACTAGTAAGAAATAGTAATAATTGTAATAGTTTAATTGTGTTGGTTGGTTGGTTTCTTCATCAATGATTATATACAAAAAAGTAAGCTTTTTTTTGTTCTTTATTCAACCCAATTGCAAATTTTTCTAGAGGATCTATACATTTATTATTAATTGGTATAGAAAATAAATTACTATACTGAAGTATAACAAATGTATTAGATAGTAAATTATTATTTGTTTCATTGATATCAATAGTTTGTCATGCTGTTTTTTGAGAGGTAATAGTTGAGCACCATGCTTCAAGAAGTTTATTATCATAATCATTACTTTGAGTATATTTTTTTTATTATTTAGTATATTTATTTTTTCACTATTTTGAGAAAAAGAATTAAACAAAAAATTTAATTTGTTTAGAGGAAATCTACCTCTTATAAATAAATAGTTCATAGCTGTATCTACTGTATTTATATCTTTTAAGCCAGTTCTAATAATTAATATTGGATCAATTTTACTTAAAATTTCATTATTATCACATGATAACATTTGGTTATTATTATTTTTATCAGATGAAAAGTATTCTTTATCAGTATTAAATTCAGATGCACAATGATTAATATATTGAATTTTTGCATGTACTAAATTGTTTATTGCTGTTTTTCATAATTCATTATCTAAATCAGATTCATCTGAACATTAATATATAAATTCAATATTGTTAATAATATATTGTAAATGTGATAATAATAAAGAATTATTTAAAAAATCTTAACATGCTTCTGACCAAGAAACATGGTTTTTTCAAAGATCAGTGATTTTTTTCATAGTTTAAATTGCATAAGTATACATAAACCATATCGCTCTGCATTTTGAGAATCATTTTTTTTTAGAATTCTTTTGCCTAGTGTTTTGACCCAGGTGGGTGTCACTTGAGTCACCTGCAAGTAGGTGGGTAACCCAGATCAAGTTGTAACAGCCCAGGTGAGAATAGGTAGATCACCCATGGGCAGAGACCTGATACAAATTAATGCAAATTTATATTGATTATGCAAATTAATCCAAATTTCTAGAGTATCCAAGATTATGATGCTATGCACATAATTGGCTTTGTATAATTAAGATAAAAATGCATAATTGCATATGGGCAAGATGTGATTGGTAGAGAAATGACTGTTAGATAAAAATTCTGAAAATTTCTGATGCAGAAAGTCTGAAATATTCTGAAGATTTTGCATAATTGACAAAATCTAAATAAGAAATCACATAATTCGCATCTATTACATAATTTGACCTCAATTGCACACATAATTTATTTTATCATATTGTATAATTCTGGACACCCTACAAATTTCTAAGAGAAGCTCACATGATATTCTATAAATTTGATTGGCTACTAGTATTGAATAGTATGCAGAATTAATTTTTATAATGCTGTAATGTCATAATGCTGCAATGCCGCAATTCCATAATGCCGTAATGTCACAATAATACAATATTGTAATAATGCGATATGGTAACTAGGTATAATATTATAATTAATTTATGATCTGCATATGAACTAGTGAAAAACATTGTAAACTGCGGGGATATGTTTACTATATAAATTTTTTCATTTTTGAAATCTGGCGTTTCTCTAAGGATAAAGTGACTTCATACTAAGCAAACTTCTTTTGTGCACATATTAAATATTGTAGAGAAGAAAATTATATGTATAATAGTAGTTGAAACATTGGAATAATTTTAGCAGATTGTGAGATATGTGCATTTTTGTCTTTACAACTATTTGTTTACTTCTTTGTTTACATCATATAGTTGAGGACAAATACACAGACCAATTTTAATGTTTCAACTTTTATTATGCTTGTATTTTTCTTCTCTACAATGTTAAATATATAAATAAGGAAAGTTTACTTAGCACAAAATCAATTTGTTCTTATAGAAACGCCAGATTCTAAAAGAGGTGAAATTTAATAGTAAAAATTACCAAAAATCACATGATTTTTCACTGGTTCACATATGGATCACGAATTAAGTAATTAAGTCACTCCAAACTAGAAACTGATAAATATATTATTATTTGCCATACAATCATTTTATTTATATTATTAATTAATCAATAACATAAAAGTTATTTGAAGTGTATTTTGTAGCAGAATACAATAGTTACAATAAATTTTAAACATATAAGTATGTATGCATAAATAAGCCATAAATGCTATTAACAATTATGTCATTTCTGATCAATTAGCTCGCTAAAGACATTCTCAAACAATGACTTATAGACTGGTCTAATTGGTCAAAAAAAAATCATGACATTTAAGTCAAAATAAAACCTAGATCTACAAACCCTTTATTTATAGTCATTACATGTACAAAATCAATGAAGTCAACAGAATCAAATTCAAAAAATACTTAATAGTATATTATTTAAAGGAGACTATAATACAGTACAGAATTTTAATAAATAGTATTATAGCAGATAGTATTTCTGCATTATGGCATTATAGTATTATGGTATTATGGCATTACAGCTTTATGGCATTACAGCTTTATGTTATTATGCATTATGGCTTTATGGCTCACAGCAATTATAGCAAAAAATATTGCAATACTATAACTATATTAATTTTAAAAATAATTCTACAACCAACTATAGGTTACACCTACTTAGATCAAATCACTAGTCATATTAACCACCTGAAATTTTTTTAATTAACCCAGGTGACATGATGGGTCACTTGTTGGGTCACCTATCAGATAATCTGGATGGTGCCTTTTTTTGAACTGACCCATTTCCACCTAGGTGGCATATTGTTCACCCGTCGAGTGACAAGGTGAAGATTTTTTAGATGGGTCAATTCACTAATTTTGCTATTTAACACAACTACTCATTTAGTACCATATTTTTTATTAGAGTTCCTCAAAGTCAAATCAAATCGAATATTAGGTATACTTGAATTTGATCGAATAAGCTCTTAATTTGAATTTGATTTGATTAAATCAAATCAAATCAAATCAAATTTATTTGTAATTTTTATTAAATTTTTTGAATTGAATCAAATATTTTGTAAATTTAAATTTGATTTAATTTGAAATTTCTGTATTTGAATTTGATTTGAGATCAAATATTTGATCAAATCAAATCAAATCAAATTGCAGAACTCTATTTTCTATGTAACTGAATATGAGTTTTATATTGAGGATGCCCAAGATCATTTTCATATCCTTTAAACAAAAAATAATCAACATGCTCATTACCTTCTCTTGAAGATTAATTTGCTAATATACTAAGATGGTGTGTATTTAAAAGAATTTTTTGTATAGTAGAAGTATAATCATATAGGCACATATTGCTTAAAAATTGATCTCTAAACTGGTAATCAACACAAAGATTAATAGCTGTTAAGTCATTATTAGATGTTGAGATTAAAAAAGACTCTATTATAATATTTTGGTTATTTAGATCTCAATATGCATTTTTAATAATAATATAATTATATTTTGTCCACTTATTAGTTAAATAGTATTTAATTGAATAAAGATGAATATAAGCAAATTTATTTGGAGTATAGTGATCATTAATTGCTAGCTAATAAGCTGAAATATGTGAACCAGTAAGTTCTGTTTGACTAGCTATTTTATTAAGACATTTTGTAATTAGCTTATAAGACTGATTCACAAGATTTAGTAAAAAATTGTCAGATGCTTGTTTTAAGAAATTTTCTATTGTAATAGCACACATTAAAAATGAACTAGATATATTAGTATTGGATTTAGTAATGTAATTTGTAACATAATATACATAGGCTAGAGCTAATTTTTAAGCAGAAATAAACTTAATATCATTGTTTTCTCGACATGTAATATAATATAAGGGTTATGGTTATTAATATATGCATTAGTGTGTTGAACTGCAATAATACCTTGTTCTGGAAAAATAATACCAGGTGGTCTAACCAATTCCCTTGGAAAATCAAATCTGCAGTTACAAACTAAGCCTCAGTTATATGATGAAATAAAGTGTGCTTAGCTATTGCAAGTAAATTTAAGTAAAAATTTTCAGCAAAATTAGTCAAACTAGAATCTGGAATAGAAAAAAAAGATGGGTGCATTCATTTTTATTTAATAGATTTTGGTGCTCTACATTCAGCTTCAAATATACTATTAGTTAAAATTTTATTATTAGTAAGATAATAAATATCTTCTCAAACTATAGCCCTAATATATAGTAATAAGCATTAGTAAAATTCATTATTATTTTTAAGCTTTTCTTGAATTTGAATTGGGTCTAGTGAGCTATAAAGCCATAAGAGCATATGACAGTGAGGAGTACCACTATTTTGATACTCAACAATACCATAATAATTTTTTATAAAACCAAATACACTACCCTTTTTTCTATTATATCCAATAACTGTACCTAAAATAGATTTAATAACAATATCAAAATATTTAGAAATAGCTGAAGGATCAAGGTGTGCAAGTCAAGTATACTTAGTTGCTTTTGGAAAATTTTAGACAAAAGTATATTAATATCAATTTCACTATTTGCATATATCATTACTATAGGGCTATGTAGGTCCCTGGACATTTCTCATATAGGTCATAACTGGATTTTGGTCAATTTTGGCCTAATTTGCTAAAAATAACAAAATATATTTGTTTAAATAACTTTTGATCCTGTGATCAGAATCGAATGAACTTTTTTGTTAGATGCACATCACTGAGAGCTTCATTTTAAAAAAAAGTTTATTCAAATTGGACTACTAGATGACAAGATAATTGGCAAAAACTGTTTTTTGCTTCTTAAATTTCAGGGTTTTTGCTAAAAAAAACTAACTAGTATGACCTTCTGGCTATATAGATCAGCAGGATTAATAGTAATAAACAAAAAAGGTATACCATCTCTTATCATTAATGCAAATATTTTATTACACATGCAAATATAGGATTGATGTAATACCATTAATTTAGAGCCAGCAATATTGATATTTCTAAGTAGTTCAAGAATTGCAGAGTTTGTTATAGGTTCATTATTTTGTTCTTGTTCAATTGCTTTTTTTATATCTTTAGAGGTAATAGCTGTAATTAATTCAGCTAATTGTTCAAAATTTATATTTTTAGTCAAACTATAAGACTTTACGTCATTGTAAGATATAAAAAGCAATAAAAATAAATGATCTATATTGATAGAATTTAGATTCACAATGATGCATAAGGTGATTAAGATATTTTTTAAAGATATACTAAAATATAGCCTTCATGATCTCCAATACTATAAGAAAAAAGTATAAGAAAGGCAGCAGGAAAGAAAAAATTATCTCTATACTCATTTAGAGGTCCACAGCTATAAGGTACATATACTAATAAAGGATTTGAAGCATTTGATTTATTTTTATTGTTATCACTAATTATTCCTTAGATTGTAGTAGAACACTGGCAAATTTCTCTGTGTTTTTGCATTTTTTTAGCTTTAATTTACTTTTTTAAAATGCTAAAATAATTAAATAAAACTTTGTACAATTATATTTAAAAAAAAGGATTACTTTTTTGCAAAATTAGTTTTTATATTATAAGAAAAAAAATTAGAGTTACATATAAGCTGAAAATAGATAATTTTAAGAAACATTTTTTTTTAAAAATTTATCACAATTTTTTTGTGATCTTATTTATTTTTAGTTTTAGAACTATAGTTCTTAAGACAGTATTGTAGTTTATATAAAGGATGACAACATTCATTATGCAATTTTAATAATTTAGGGGCATCCATAAATAACGTTATACAAGAGGGTGGGTCTCATGAAATATAACATTTTTCCTTATAAGTAGGAGAGTCAAAAAATATCATATAATTTTTTTATAAAATTTGTCTAAAATTTGATGCAGTGGTCCAAATTGAATGATTTTAGTACCATTCGATTCGTCTCGATGAGAAGAGTTGAATGGTACCAAAATCATGTCATTTGGATTACTGAATCAAAAGTTATTAACGAAATTCTATTGGCCATGACAAATTACTATATAACCAATAGTTTTTTGTGAATATCTTTTGACCCAGTAATTCAAATAACATGATTTTGGTACCATTCGATTTGTCTCATCGAGATGAATCAAATAATACCAAAATTATCTAAATCAGATCACTGTGTCACTATATATTCAAGATTTTGTAAAATTTTATATATAAACATACAGGGTTTGAAATTTTTTTTTATATAGTCAAAGGGATCAAGCACTACTATAAGGGGTGCATAACGTTATTTATAGATGCCCTCTTACTTGTAAAAATTAAAACTTGTATTAGAAGTAAAGATTTTTTTTTTTTAGCATTTAATGGCCGTCTACTTTGGCCTCTGGTTTTATTGAATATTTTGTAATATTTGTTACATTAACGAGTTTACAACTAGCCACACATGCACTTTTGGTGCCTAATTTAAGTAGTTCACCCAAAGGTTCTACACTAGCTGCCATACCTGCAGACCAACTATGGGACCTGCCTATTTAAACCCTCTGATCAATGTCCCGCCTATCACTTATATACTCTTCCACCAGCTTTTTATTAGTTGGTTTCAGGGTTATTCTTAATAGCTATCAGCCTTAGGGCTATTTTACCCTCGTAGAAATTGCTGGCCAACTAGGTATAGTCCTACATCTTATAAAGAGCTTTTATTCATTGTTTTGATTTATATTATATCTAATCTTATAAGGTGCATTACAATGCACCTGCTCAAAATAATATAATTTATTTGTAAAATTTTTAAAATTTTTTTAAAACTTATCTGGTTATTACAACATATAAAAAATTTTTATAAAAATTTTCAAATTTGACCTAGCCAGATTACAAGAACCAATTAATTGTTTAGAAGAAAAAAAATGAGAAAAAAGACAAAAAAATAGTTCAACTTTGTATGAACTAATTAGCTATTAATACTTTTAATATAAAATAGAAGAATTTTATTATACACTACAAATAATTATTACTTGTAGTACAATAGCCAATAAAATTTGGATCAGGTATAATATCTAAATCAATTTTTATATAATTAAAACAAGCTAAATCAAAAAACCTCTAATAATGTAATAGTTTTTAGCTAAACTATATTTCTGTTAGAGATTTTTTTATTTTTTATTTTGAAAAATTTATAAAGAGTTAAAGTTTATAAAAGTTCAAAAATTGGTATTTAATATAAAAAAAAAAGAAATTTTATATATTTTTTAATAAATCAGAATCAATTATACAAAATTAACCAATTAGAATCAATAGTATAAGCACCAAAAATTAACATCTATATGTAAAAATTGAAAATTTTTTACTACACATTACTCTGGTTATATCGACATTTTTGAGTCATTAGTAAAAAAATTCAAAGTGTTGATACAGTGAGTTATACTGATATTTTATATTAAATTTTTGAAAAAAAATATTAGTATAGAAAGATTTTACTATGATGTTGTTATATCTAGATATTAGTATAACCAGAGTGACATGAATTCTGCACTGTACATGTTATCAACAAATAAATATTTAATTTTTTTGTTTTTATAAATTTTTATAAAACCAAAATTTTAATAATATCAGATATGCAAATCTATACTACAATTTTACTTTTGCCTCATCAACCTGTTAATACTTTTTTTATTTGTCATTTTACTATTATTTTATAAAACTTTTTTTTATTTAGTAATTATTCTTTTTCATTACAGATATAGTTATTATACAAGTTAATCAAAGCTTGAAAGATCATTGATGCAATAACTAGTAGAACTAAATAATATTTATTTTAACTAATACTAAAATTTTCTAGTTTAACTCATCAATCTGTAAATAATTTTATTATTTACCAACTAGCAATTTAGCACTACTATATTCTTTTTGCATTTAACTATGCATAATCTTTATTTGGGACTCCTATAGCAAAACAAGGCATGGGCAGACCAATCAGATTTTGAAATTTTATGCTAATTATTTACTTAAGAGTCTTGTCTTTATAAGGATAATTTTTTTATTAAATATATTAAGAAAATATATATGAATTTAAATTTTTTGTCTTTGTTACCATTATAGTAAAAAATCATATAGCAATTTTCAAATACAATTTTTTCAAAATTAGATAATCAATCTACTGTCTTGTTTTGATATAGGAGATCTCATTTCTAATATTGATTATCTTTAACATAGATTTAAATTTATTATTATTACTGTAATACTGCATACTTAGTATGATAATTTTAATATAAATTAACTCAATTTGTCCACATACTAATTGCCAGAATTATTGATAGTAACTTGCAATAGAAATCATGTAATTTTATTAAAATTATCTTAACTATAACTATGTTACAAAAATAGTAAGTTTTTAACAGAATTTTTTATAGTGACTTATAATACTAATGAAAACTAATAAACCTAAAGTTGATACATTGTATTTTCAAAATAGTCAGTAAGTTATATAACAGAAGTTTGTATGCAGGACCCCAAAATATTTATATATAGGTCAGATCAGAGAATGCATTACTATTATAGACAAATTAAATAAAGTAAAATTTAAATTTGCATATTCTTTTAAAAATTATTAAAAAGGTTAGATTTTTTAAAATGTTTATTTTTATATTTATATTCTATATATAAAAGTTTAATTTGTATATTTTTAGCATAAATTTAGAAATAATAATACTGTATATTCTGTTTTTTTAAAACAAAATTATAGTAAAAATTTTTATTTCAAAATTAACTACCCTTAATACTATTATTACTTTTAATTAGTAAATAAACAAGTTTCTTAGCAATTTATTAGAAAAACAACAAGTATTGTAGCTCTTATTTCCTAAACTAGAATTATTTTTACTATCATATATATACATATTACAAAAATAATTACTTTGCATATATTCAATAATTGTGATCATAACTTACTATCAAATCATAAATTGATAAAATAAATGAAACTTGTATTTATAATAAATAAAAAAACTAAAAAATAAAAGTAAAATAAAATATACATATATATTTAATAAATAATATTTAAAATAAAATAAATAAATAGATGAATAATAAAAAATAAATTAAAATAAAAAAAACTGTATTTAAATTAAATAAATAAAAGAACTAAAATATAAATAAAAAAAATTAAAAAAATGCATAAAAATAAAAAAAAAAAAAACTAAAAAATAAAATAAATAAAAACAAATATATAAAATAATATATTTAAATAAAAATAATTTAAAAAGATTTAAAATAAATTTAAAATAAATAATTAAATAAAATTAAAAAAGACTATTTAACAACAATAAAAAAAAGTTTAATTATAAGTTTAAAAAAATAAAAAACCCCAAAAAATTAAAAAATAACACTAAATATTTTTTATTCTTTTTTTGATTTTTTAAATTTTTTTTAAATTTTTTTATTATTTCTTTTTTCATAAATTTTTTTATTTTTTACTATTTATTTTTTTTGTTTTTTTTTTTTTTTAA
>QKWP01003118.1:0-13063 GCA_003550325.1 Gigaspora rosea | reverse complement strand
TTTTTTTTTAAATTTTTTATTATTTATCTTTTTTCAGTTTTTTTTTAATCTGTTTTTTAAATTTTTAATGTTTTATTTATTTATTTTTTTTAATTAATTTTTAATGTTTTTTTATTTTTTTTTAAACTTAATATTTTTTTAAGATTTAAATTAAACTTTTATTTAATTTTTTATATATTTTTAATTTTTTCAATTTTTTAAATTTTTTTTTATATATTTATTTTTTTAAACAAACTTTTTTTAATTTAATTTATTTTTTATTTATTTACTTAATTATTTTATTTTAAATTTTTTTTAAATTATTTTTTTTAAATTATTTTTATTTAAATATGTATATTTTACATATTTGTTTTTTTATTTATTTAATTTAAATATAGTTCTTCTTTTATTTATTTATCTATTTATTTATTTAGTTTAAATTATTTTTTTAATTATTTTTTATTTAATTATATATGTATGTTTTATTTTACTTTTTTTTTTTAGTTTTTTTCTTTATTTATTAAAATACAATGTTTTATTTATTTTAATTAATTTATGGCCTGATGGCAAGTCTCAGAATTGTGTGACCAAAAAGATCTTGACTATTGAGCATATACAAGGTAACTATTTTTGTAATATGCAAATATACTATAGTAGGAATAATTCTGGTTATTCTCAAGCAGAAAATAAGAGCCATTTACTTAATAATACCACTTTTTGTTTTATTCTATATATATAGTATATGTATGTACATACTAGACTCAACAAATGCTAGTATATGCTTTATTAAATACAGAGCTTTAGTACATATATATATACATATGTATATATACAAAACCTCAATATTAGGGTTGGGGCACAGGAAATTTTCAGGGCATGCCCTCCCAGGCATGCCTTTGTCTAGGGCATGCCTTTTGTGCCACAGGCATGCCCCTATAGATCATATGATTGGCTGATCATTAACCAATCAAATCAATTAACTTGTTTCATTGTTCGTCGGCATTGACCAATAAAATCATGACATGTTATCATGTGTCGAGTTAGTATGAAACTAAAAGTATCAATAATTTGTCTTTATTTCACATTATTTTTTTCTAACAACTACGTTCACGCCTTTTTACAAATCGACTGATCTTTGTGCCCATTACCCAATCTAACTTTCACGTCTATTTACCAAACAGCGATCTGATCTCTCTCTACGTCCATTTATCTAGATTTAGCAAACTAACCTTCATACCTATCAAGCTATACATGTGTGCCTAAATTATTTTTGAAAAAAAGTATTTTCGTCAAACCTTTTGGCTTTGCAAAATTTTTATATTAAACCCTCTTAAATAACTATACTATATGATGTATTCTGATAAAAAGAGTTCAAAAAATTTCAGCAATAATTTCAGCAAATATGAAATTAATTTTAGCACTATATACGACTAATTTCGGCTGCCTAAATGCCATAATTACTTTTTATTAAGATGGGCAATTTAGGCACACATGTATATATATCAAGCGATAAGTATTAAGTTTCTTTGAATATAATTTTTTATTAACGTTTATAAATTTTAAAGTGAATATTAACATTTTTCGAACTATTTTTTAGTTAAAAGTAATAAAGTTTGGCATTTTAGATTTATTTTTAACAGTTTCAGAATATATTTTATTATTTTTATTGAAATTGAATTGATTATTGTCTATAATGATGAAAATACAAGAGCTAATTTTTTTTTAATTCTATTTTTAATAGCTATTTATTATATTTGATTTTGATTAAGAATATCGTCAATAGACCATTCGCCTTCTGCTTGCAGGTCACTTTGATCTGAACTAAGTGTTTTTTGATCCCTTCCAAATTCTTCGAAGTCAAAAAATTCTTCTATAATAAACATTTCATCCATATTGGCTACAATTTTCTCTAATTCTTTATTCAACTCTTCCATTGACTCATTTTCATTAAAAAAATATCGATGCTTTCGTTATTGAGAGCTGGGGGCTCAACATTGGGTTTATTTCGATTTTTAGTCTTTGTTAGAGCAGTTTTTTAAGCTCATTTCTAAGCTGCCCAAGTATAGAAAGACTATCAGGAGTTAGCCTGTTTCTTATTTTCTATTTTACTAATTCCAGTGATGAGAAGAGTCATTCACAACTAGCACTATGGGGAACAATGGCAAGAACCTTCATTGCAAAGTGGCATAAAAGAGGTATTTTCAAAAAATTTAGACCAGAATGATCGTAAAGATTGAGAGTCAGGTAAGGGGGTGTCGAATGGAGGATCATTATTATTATAATCAATAAGTTCTTTATGCAAAAGGCCTGTTTCTCTTTTAGTTAAATTCCAGGCTTTAGCAAGTTCAAGTGAAGCACAAATTATTTGTTCACTATTTATTTTCTTGGATATTGCAAGTCATTTATAAGGTGGACAAAGAAAAAGCACAATGAAAAAGATGTTACTGTCGAACTCTTTTGCATGTTTGCCAATAATAGCAAGGGCATGGGCTTTAAAACCAATAATAGGAACATCAAGTTGGGATATCTGCCTATGTATTTAGATAAGCTCCTTGAAAATATCAGCAAGAGTAGAATCACTTGATTCTAGCCATCCGATGGCATCAACAATTGGCTTAATTACCTTCATTAAAGCATTATTGTTCGTGAAATGGTATCTGTTACGGATGATGTTTTTAACTGTTTCATTCTCAATTTCAGGATATTTAGGACGTGCAGTTTCACTTAACGAGAGACAATGTTGAAAACCTTGCTCATAAACAGATACACCTATACAAACCTTGGCTAGTGAATACCATCTGGTTTCACAAAATGTATCCAAGAAATGCCCGATGCCCTGCTCTTTTTGCCAGTTTTGTAGCCCTTGATATCATATATGCGATGAATTGAAAAAGTTAACAAGTTTTTGGTTTTTTTTACAAACTGTTATAATATCAGAAAAGCCAGCAACGTCTTTAGTAATCAAATTGAAGACGTGCAGGCAATAGCGAATAGAAATGATATTGGGATGTTCTTTCTATAAAAAAATATATATATATATTATATAACGTAATATACAGGTAGATATAAATTTTATACTTATATAATATGCAAAATTTAACTTTATATACTTACATGAAGTAATCTTCTCAATCTACTCATGTTCGAAGGGTTATTGGTAATACAGGCGATAATAGATGGCATTTTAATGCCATTAATAACTAAAAATTTTTTTAACTTATTTTTAAAAAAGTTTCTAGTATGACGATATATTGACAAATCAAGAATATCTAACACAATTTCTTGACTTTTTTTAAGGGCCATGAACCCATATATCGAATTTCCAGAATTGTCTGTCCATCCGACAAGAGAAATTGTAATATCAGTTAAAGTCGAAAGAGTTGTTAATTTTTTTTTGAAGATGGCCCGAAAACATCTCAGTTAAAAGACGTCTTTTGATCATGTCGCGGGAAGGTGGGTTGTATGAAGGATTTAACTCGTAAAGAAATTTTTGAAAATAGGGATTCTCAACAAAATTAAAAGGAATATTTCCATGGATGATAGTTTTTAAAAGCTTCTTATAAAGCTTTTCAGACTGTACTTGTGATAAGGGTCAAATGCACCAATTAGTAATAGTATTTTGGCGAGGTGTGGGTAACTCTTGTGGATTAGACAGCTCTTGTGGATTATCATTGTCATAAATAGTTGGTTCAGTTGAAGAATTATTTTCCTCATTATTGAGATGGTCATTAGAACGCTTGCGGGATATAAGATTTTTGCTAGTAATTTTTTGAAGATACTTGGTTCTTTTAGAGGGTGGCCAATCACTACAATGAAGAACATGCTGATGGAGTTTTTCAGGCTTGCCAACTAATTCAATTAAACAATAACTACATTTCGTGGCATATCTATTTCCTGCTTTTTTTGTTTGAGAATAGTAAAAACCTGTTCCAACGTTTACCTTGTGTTTGGAGTGGTAAAGCAAAACCTGAAGGAATTTGAGTAGCAATAGGATTAATTTCTGACATTTTTTTTTTGAACTTGATTTTTCAAATAAGTTGAAGGTTTATAGTTTTGATTTTAGCCGTTTTATAACTAATTTGCTAGTATTAATTTACGTTTATTCTATTTAGAAAATCATACGATTTTGATTACCAGATAGCGAGATATCTTTGTAAAATGTCATATAAATGATGATTTTACTGATATCTTTTGATTTTGTAATTAAAATAATTAAATTTTTCTATCATCTGATTTTTTATTGAGAAATCGAATGATGTAGTAACTTTCGATTTCTCATATTGAGAAATCGAATGGTGCAATAATCGTTCAATTTCTTATATTGAGAAATCAATGGTGCAATAATCATTCGATTTCTCATATTGAGAAATCAATAGTGCAATAATCGTTTGATTTCTCATATTGAGAAATCAACGGTACAATAATCGTTCGATTTCTTATTTAAAAAATCAATGGTGCAATAATTATTTGATTTAATTATATCACACCCCAATTAGTCAAATTACCCACAATTGCATTTTGGTATTTATTATATACGTATGTACATGTGCTTATGTACATACATACATTAATGCCCTATGGCTGATTGAATAAAAATCAATTACTCAGGTAATGTATTTATAGTATGCATCTTCAAGAACATAACTTTCACTCATGAAAAATAACCACTCTTGCCTTGAAAGAACGTTTATACTCATTGTGCAGATTAATAAAGAAATATAGAGAAATTTTATATATAGCTTTTTATTATTTACTGTATTACTATTCAAAGGTGTAATAAGAATTAATAGAAGAATACAATTAGAAATTTAAGGTAAAATCGCTTTTAAAGAATTTTATAAGTACTGGTCAATTTATTATTTAATGTTGTAGAAATTAACTTTTATATATGTATAAACACTAAGTACTGTCTGGAATGATGCTGAAATTGGATGATACTAAGATACTGGGGTTTTTTTTAAATCTACTAAAACCTATTTATACTCTTTTATTAATCATTATAACACTAAATTATAACCTGGCTATTAAAAAAAAAAACAAAAAAAAAATTCAAAATTTTAAAATTTCAATGCTACATAGAACCAATTTCGATGTTATCTAGCAGCATCTTCAAAAATCATATTAGTGAAAATTAATTAGCAGGGATGGAAAAGAATATACTGTAGTGCACTGACCAAAGTACCCGAGTTCAATACAATCTACCCATTAAAAACTTACAAAGGGTCAGGTACATTATGCTATAGCGGGTCTATGTTGCAAGAAAAAAAAATTCAAATATATACATATTTCGCATTTACAATAAGCAGCTTAAAAATTTAAAAAATAAACCATATTCAATTAATAGAGATTTCGTGTTTTGCACCAGGGTATTTTGCATGAATGTACTGAAAAAGGTATATTTTGGTTAGTGCACTACAGTAATAGATGACTTATAGTTATTTAACTGGTGTTTAGCTTTCACTTTTGTAATTATAATAAAAAAAAAATTTAATCAGCAATCTGAACATTGCTAATACTATTTAGCATTGCTATTAAAAATTCCCTCATAATTAAGAAAACCTGGATACTATTTACCATCCTATCGGCTTAATTTTTGAGTTCAAATATAGCATCCGGTTCTACACAAACTACCCCTGAGTACTAATCAATTAAAAAAAATAAAAGCTTTGAATAAGGCTTTGGGAACTATAGCAGTGCTAACGTTACAGGTAGAAAGTTGGTGATTAAATTAAAGCACCTGTCTATTATTCGAATTAGTAATATTATATTCTTCTAGCATGCTGTTCTATTATTCGAATTAGTAATATTATATTCATCTAGCATGCTGTTCTATTATTTATATAAACTAAATTTGTTATTTACCATGCTTCAGTTTACAAAACACTGCCATTTTATTACTAGCAAAATAAAGTAATAATATAATATATAGTAAAGGTAGAATAGAAAATGTTAATTTCAAATTTGACTTTAGTAATAGCAATATTATAAATTAGCCAATCATATGCTATCGGCTAGTCACGTGAAATATGTAATTTAGAGGCATGCCTTTTGGCCAAAGGGCATGCCTAGGGCATGCCCTCTAATCCTGCGCCCCCAACTCTACTCAATACACAAGTTTATATACACAAAAATTTTTTAAAAAATAACAAGCTACTACTACTAAAAATTGTAATTTTATATATTGCTATAAAATTTTATACTATAACCAGAGTTAAAATTTTATTTTGCATATTTTTTTTTAATTTTTTTTATTAGAAGATATAAATTTTTCATACTAATTTTATAAAAAAGTCTTGTATACAGCAATTAATAACAAATTTAAAAGTTACCTTATCTATATATATATTTTGTATCTGTTATAGACTGTACATTATAATAGAAATTATTATAGCTCTATACAAACTACTTGCTATTAGAATAGCAAGTTCTGTTGCAGAATTTTTTATATATCTTATAATAAAAATCAAAATAATTCCAATACAAACAATCTAAACTTTAATTACATACTGTGTAAATCACTAGCATAGTGAGTAAGTTCTGCAACAATTTTTTATAGTAAAGATCATTATAATTCCAATACAAACTAACTCAATCTTACACTATTATATATGCCACTAGAAGCCTATAACAGAATTTTTTATAGTAACACATAATAGAAATAATGATAACTCTTTTGCCAACCTTATCTGTATACTATGTGCTATCAGAATAGAAAGTAAATTCTATACCAATTTTTTTATAGTAACTCATAAAAGAAATTACAATAATTTTATTACAAACTATATACTGTGTATTACTAAAATAGTATAAAAGTTCTATGATAGAATTTTTTACAGTGACCAATAATAGAAATTATGATAATTCTAATGCAAACTAAGTCAACCTTAACTATATACTGTGTTACTAAAATAGCAAGTTCTGTAACAGAGTTTTTATATTAACTCAATAGAATTTATAATAAACAAATCCCATACTATGTATTACTAAAATAGTGTATAAGTTTTGTAAAAAAATTTATTATAGTAACTTATAATGCAAACTACCTCAACCTTATCCATATACTGTACATTATCAAAATAGTAAGTTCTGTAACAGAATTTTTTATAGTAACTTATAATGTAAGCTAATTTAACTTTAACTATATACTATATTACCAGAATACATAGCAAATAAGATTAGTAATAGAATTTTTTATAGCAACTTGCAATATAAACTAACTCAATATCAAAATATGAATTAATAGAAATCATGATAATTGCTCAACTCTAGCCACATATTTTGCCACTATAATAACAAGCTCTGTATATAATTTTTTATAGTTGCTTACATAATAATTATAATATAAAATAGTTCAATTTTAACCACATACTGTGTATTATTAGAATAGTGAGTAATTTTTGTAATAGAATTTTTTATATTATGATAAAAATTATAACATTTCTAATGCAAATTAACTAACCTTAACTACTATTATACCTCACTATAACAGTAATTTCTGTAATAAAATTTTTTACAGTAATTCTTAATGCAAACTAGTTTAATCTTAATTGCTGTATATACAGTTTGTCATTGAGATAGCAAGTAAGTTTTGCAACAGAATATTATAGTAATTTTACAATTCCAACTAATTTAACTCTAACCATATACTGTATTACCAAAATAGCAATTTTGTAACCAAACTTTTTTACAATACTCTACAATATTAACTAACTCAACCTGATTCACACACTATGTATTATTGGAATAGCAAGTTTGAAATAGAATTTTTTGCAGTAACTCTTAATAGAAATCATAATAATTTGAATGAAACCAACTTAATTTAGCTGTATATATATTACTGAAATACAAGTAAGTTCTTATTTTTTAGTAATTTTACAACATACTGTATATTACCAGAATAGCAAGTTCAGTAAAAGAATTTTTTATAGTAACTTACAATTTAGACTAATTCAACCTTAACCACATACTATATGCTGCTAGAATAGCAAATAAAAATTTATACAATAACACTTAAATGAAATAACAGTAATTTGAGTAAAAAAAACTCAACTATATTGCATTACCAAAATAGCAAGTAAGTTCTGCAACAGAATTTTTATAGTTGAAATTATAATAATTTTAATGCCAACTAACTCAACTTTAATTATATATTGTATTACTAAAATAGCAAATTCCATAACAGAATTTTTTATAGTAACTCATGATAGAAAACATAATAATTCTAATACAAATTAATCACTTACTATATGGGCAGCCGTCAATAGAAATCAAGCAAATCAACATTTGAAAAAAATTAATTCCTTAAATTTCATAGCTCATATCTCAATGAATTTTAAAGCTATCTTAATGATTTAATATTCAAAAGAAAACTTATGATCTAAGCTTTCTTTTGAATATTAGATCATTAAAATAGCTTTAAATTCATCAGATATGAGCTGTGAAAGTTAAGGAATTAATTTTTTTTCAAATATTAATTTGCTTGATTTCTATTGACAGCTGCCCATATCACCAAATAGCAAGCTCTGTAACAGAATTTTTTACAATTCCTTATTATAATATTAAATTATTTCTAATACAAACTAACTTAACCTTAACCACATGCTACGTGTTGCCAGAATAGTAATTAAAAAATTTTTATAATAGCTTACAATAAAATTTAGCTCAACCTTAACCAATACTATATATCACTAGAATAATTAATTTCTATACCAGAAGTTTTATAGTAGCAATTACAATAATTCCAATGAAACCTTAATCGTGTACTGTATAATGACAGAATAGCAAAATCTGTAACAGTATCTTTTACAGTATCATATGATAGAATTTATGATAATTCCAATACAAACTAATTTGGCTTTAACTACACAATGTGTATTACCAGAATAGTGTTAAGTTTTGCAACATTTTTTACTTAATGCATGATAGAAAACATAATTTTTACAGTAAAATTATGATAATTCCAATTTATGCTATATATGTTACTACAAATATAATGAATAAGAGGGTGGTGCATATGCGCCACCTGTTATACTAGTATAGTTATATTAAAATTTAGTTATATAGTCTTTTTGGATAGTTAGTTATAAGGTTTAAATATATAATCTCCTAGTAGATTACAGGTATGCAGCTAGTGTAGAAGCCTAGATGAACTATTTAAATAGGCAATCAAAAGTTGCACATGTAGCTGGTTGTACTTTTATTGACTATAAAACATGTATGTATATATTTATTCTAATAATACCAATAAAATCCTACTGCTAGTGCAGTCTTAAACACTCTTTTTTGATCCATTTTGTACTAGCTTTTATAACTTCTAATAATAATATATTTTAAACAGTGTTGACAGATATTACATAATATTTTTAAAGGAGAGGAGTAGCTGGGTATAATAAACTACATATATACTTCATATATAATATAGAGAAAGAGGGTAACCCCTTTAATAAAAAATATTACATAATTTGTCAGTGTCCTTACAATAATTTATATATTTAATGGATTGGATTTACCCTTTAGTACTAGATTTAGTACATTTTAAAAAATGCATTAAAAATTTAAAAAAATTAATAGTTTAATTTTTTTATATACAAAAATCTAATAAGTATTCAAAAATTGTTTAGCAGTATTTTTTTTAAATTAATAATAAAATTTTTATAAAAAAAATTTTTTTATGTCTTGTATTTTTTGTGATTTTAAATGTACTAGATTTCGTACATTTGTAAAGTCAATTATAATTATAATTTATTAATATATTTGGCAAATTAAAAGTTTTAATAAATAAAAAATTGTATAGCTTTGTTATAAAAAAAATATTATTATTAGTTATATTATTATAATTATTACTTATATTATAAGCTTTTATTAAAAATTTTTACAAATTATTACTTTACATAGTAAGCCATATGAGTTTAACTAGAGTTTAAAAAAATTTTTGCTAATTAAATTTTCTAAAATCTTAATCAAAATTATAAATATTTATTATCTAATTTTAATTACAAAAATTTTTTTAATACCAAATTAGTATATCTCAAATTATATTACTTTAAATTTTAAAAAAATTACATTTAATTTTTATATATAAATTGGATATATTAATGATATAGTATTTACTAGCAAAAATTTCAACTTTAGATTATTCTTATATATTAAACTAATTTTAAAAAAATTTTTATAATTAAAACTAACAAACTTATATTTATAATTTTATCAATAGTTTAAATAAATTTATTTAGTAAAAAAATTTTTTATAATCAAAAATATTTTGTAAAATTACTAGTAAACATGCTAAAAACTAGGTTAAACTAGCAAATACAAATTTAAAAAAAAATGTATAAAATTTAAAAAGCTATGTAAAGCTATGAGTTTTTTAAAACAAGTAGCCCATAAGTTAAAATATTATTAAAAAATATTTAAATAAGTAGTTAATTTTAAAAATTAATAGATAATCAAGTTTAATCATGTACTAAATCTAGTACAATGTACTAGATCTAGTATAGGTAAATTCTATCCATTAATATATATTGGAAATAAATTAAATGATTCATTACAATTATTATCACTATATGACCAAAAATTTAATATATCAATAATTTGTCATAATTTGTATTACTCCTATAAAGAAATATAACTATATTAGCAAATTTTATATATAGATATATATCAATTACTAACCGAGTAAGATATATATCGATAATCAATACCCCTGCCAATTTCTATCAATAGTGATAGTAATTGATATATATCTGATATAGATATTAATTAATATATATCTAATATAAATCTTATTATATTCACATAATCATGCTTTTTGCAAATTTTTAAACGTTTTACAGGTTTTCAAAAGTTTTTGCAAGTTTTCGCAATTTAATATAAAATTTTAATTTTTTATTTATTATTATTATATATTATATTTTAACTTAAATATACAATATTTACAAGTTTTCACAATTTAATATAAAATTTTATTTTTTTATTTGTTATTATTATATATTATCCCTTCATATGTTAAGCATTTGCAGGCAAATTTGCTTGCAAAAAAATTATATAATATGATTTAAAAAATTTTTAATATAAAATTTTAATTATAAAATATTTTAAGGTTTTATATTTTATTTTAAAATATAAATTATAAAAATTAATTATATTTTAAATAGATTTATATAAATTTAAAATTAGTCAATTCTTATAAAATAAACAAATTAATTAAATTTTTAAATTTTAAAATTTTTTTAAATATATTTAGCCCTTTAATATTATTAATAATTTTAATTTTAGACTTTAATTAATATAAAAAAATATTAAAAATATTAAAAAATAAGATTAAACCTATTTTACTTGTCACTTTTAAAAAAATTACTAATGATTTTATAATAAAATTTAATAAAAGTTTTCAGTAAATTTTTTAAAAACTAATTATAAAAATTGATTAAAATTTTTATTATAAATAAAAAATATCTTTTTTAATAACATATAAAAATTTGAGATAATTTTAATAGATAGTTTTTTTAAAAATTAAATTATACAATTATTAATTTTTTATTAAAATAGTATAATATTTAATAATCAACAACTTTTGATTTACTAGTTTGTTTTGAATGATTTTATAACCAAAATAACCAGCTTAAAGAGACGATCCTAACAAGCTAAAAATCATTAAAATCCAATTACAGGATCTTGTAATAATTAAGATTTTGTGTTATTATAAATATATTAAAATTAATTTAACCAAATTTAAATATAAAAATAGTGCAAAACCTTAATAATTATAGAATTTTGTGACTGGATTTTAACAATTTTAGGCTTGTTGGAATTGTCTCATTGAGCTAGTTATTTTGGTAGTAAAACATTAAAAACAGACCAGGAAATCAAAAGTTATTTATTATTAAATATTATATTATTTTTAATATTAATTCTTAATACACAGATTTCTAATTAATACCAAGATATTATTAACATTTATTTTGAAATAAATACTTTACAAAACTATTATATAAATCTAATTAAATTAATTTAAATATTTTTTAAAGGACTTTTTTATATTTACTTTTTTAGAAATTATACAAAAAATAAAATTTGCAGGCAAATTTGCCTGTATAACATACAAAGAGATATTTTAAATATTACATATTTTATTATATATTATTATAAAAAAATGACAAAAAAAATAAAACCAAAAAAAAAAATAAACCTGAAAAAAATAACAAAAAAAAAATGAAAACAACTACTTTCACATTTGTCACATCTAATTTACTTATTTTTCTTATCTGCAGTTAGCTATTATTTTCTTTTTTTGGTTTAACTATTATATTTACTTATATTTGCTCATATTCACTACTTCTTGCAAAGTGCTAGAGAGGTTAGAATTGGTTCTTGTAAAGTGCTAAAAAAGTTAGATCATTCTCTTGCAAAGTTCTAAAGGAAGTAAGTAATAAATAAAATAAAAAAAAATAAGTAAAAAAAAGAAAACAAACAAAACAAAAATGTAGACAAACTAAATAAAAAAATAAATGAAGACCCAAATCTTTATTTCTTTAAGTTCGTATTCTTGCAATTCAGAAATTGTCAAAGGCTTTTGCAAAGTATCAAAAAAGCCTAGATTATTTTTCTTACTAAGTGCTAGAATAAAATAAATTAATAAAAAAATTTTAAAAATAAAACAAAAAAAAACAAAAACAAAAACATGAAATGAAAAAATAAATAAAATGAAACCTTGCAAAAACTTGTAAAAACTTGCAAAAACTTGCAAAACTTGTGTTCTTGAAAATTTAGAAATTGCTAGAAAAATCAGTTGTGTGTTTTTGCAAAGTGTTGAAAGGCTGAGTTGGCTTGTGCAAAGTAGTAGGGCAAAAAGGGGAGTTCTGGGACACTTTTTCGGTACCCTGGGTACTAAAATAGTCATCTTACCTTTTTTACATCTCTGTAAACCTATATTCTATATCAACTCTTTAGTACCTATATAAAAACCTGGGTACCAAAAATTATATAGCTAGAACTCACTATTTTTATATTTTATAATCAAATCAGATGACGACAAAAAATTAATCCTATCGTCATACCTGATATCATATACTATTCATCTATATAT
>QKWP01003117.1:7951-34916 GCA_003550325.1 Gigaspora rosea | reverse complement strand
ATATATCTATTGAGCTAAGCGTCGCTAAGCGTCGTTAAGCGTCGCTAAGCGTCGTTAAGCGTCACTAAGCGTCGTTAAGCATCGCTAAGCGTCATCAAGCGTCACTAAGCGTCGTTAAGCGTCGCTAAGCGTCATTGAGTGTCATTGCACATCAATTTCGCATATCACTATTACTAAATACAGTTATTACAAAATTTCCTTATTAAGTTCTAATTTTCAAACTAATTTTTACCAAAATTAAAACCTATTCTATAACAGTACTTCTGTAAGGCAGGTGAGAAATCTCCACTCCACAATTCTTATCCACTCGGGTCTTCTACGTTCTAATAAATTTCTTGTAAGCAAAATAGTCGTGTATTTGGTAACTTTTGGGCATTCAATAACAATAAACAATTCAACGCTTCCCTAAATAAAGTTTTTTAAAAAAAAAATAAATAAATAAATTAAATAAATATAAGTTAGTATGAAAAAAAATAACAAATAAGTAAAAAAAAAATAAATAAGTTAATAAATAAGTAAAAAAAAATAAATAAGTTACGATATAAAAAAAAAGAAATAAATAAAAAAATGAAATAAATAGAAATAAAAAAAATAAAGAAATAAATCAAAAAAAATAAATATAAAGAAAAAAAATCGATGAACTAAAAAAAAAAATAAAAAAAATAAGATCGATCAAGGATCAGATCTAAATAAAAAAAAGATCAACATTACGTAATACATTAGATCACGGGAAAACAAAAATCTGTTTCGCGATTAATATCTATTAATCGCTAGTTATCGGTTTCAACAAATACGATAAAAATCGATTAATAGATATATAACGATTTATATCTATTTATGCTATGTATCGATTATAGATACTTATCGATATATAACTAGTTTATCGATATATATCATTAATTTTTAATCGATATATATCAATTAATTGTTATATATCGATACTTATCTATATATCAAATTTCCTGATGATCACAAGATAAGTTTTCATCTATTTCATCTAAAATTTACAAAAAAATAAATTAAAATAAATTTTTAATAAATTTATATTTTATTTTTATATATACCATTATTACTAATATTTTTTTCAATTTCATCTAGCATAGTATCACCATAAAACTCAAGCTTTAATGCTTCGATACTTGTGTTAACAACTGAAAGAGTGGTATATTTAATTCCACTAAAGTAAGTTGTTAATTCATCAAATAGCTTAAACGTTTTTACCATTTCAACTAATAATTTCCATTCATTTTCCTCAAGTACAAGATGGTTTAATTTACGAGAATCTTCTTTAGCACCATTCTCATCTTTCATATGTAATGTTGCAGAAAGCCATATAATTGCTTTACGCAAAGCTAAGAGCCGTTTCCATGAATGGTAAGTGGAGTTCCACCGAGTTTTTAAATTAGTAATAGTACGTAAAATTTTTAATTTCTTTTCATCAGATATTTCTAAATTGTCATCTTCCATTTCGACCTCAGGTAAAATTTCTGATAAATCTTCAGAATTGAATAATCGAATAGGCTCTATGCTAGTCTTACTACATTCTATTTGTGCTTAATCAAGGCGTTGACATTGTTTTGGAGATCAGAAAAATAAAATAAGCCTGAGAATTTTTTCAGTATATGGTTCAATTGTTTTTAAAGCTTTATTTACTGTGAGTTGAAGAGTATGAGCAGAACAGGAAAGACGATCTACATCACCCAGAAATCTAAGAGCCTTTTTCATNTGAAGAGTATGAGCAGAACAGGAAAGACGATCTACATCACCCAGAAATCTAAGAGCCTTTTTCATATTTGCACCATTATCTGTTACTGCACAAAAAACTTTTTTAGATAATCCATATTCTTTTATTTTATCATATAAATAGTCTTTTATCCGTTCATCTGTATGTGAATGGTTGAAACGTTCAATGGCCAGTACCATATCACGTACCTCGAAGTCTGGAGTTAACCAATGAAGTGTTGTACCAATATATCCATCATTATTACGGGACGTCCATAAATCTGTTGTAATAGAAGCAGTTTCACAAGTAGTAGAAATTAATTCCTTAAGCTCCAACACTCTTTTTTGATAAGCTGAAAAAAGATCAATTTTAATGCTTTTATAACTAGGTGGTATAAATGCCGGATCAATACGATTTATCATTTTTCTATATCCTTTTCCACGGACAACACTAAATGGTAAAGAATCAGTAACTAGCCATTCAGTAGTAACTCTTTTCAATTCTGCTTGTTTGGGTGCACGATATGGAGGTGCTTTTTTAACCATTTTATCGATATGTATTTGATGTTTTTCACCTGGCTTTACTTGAGATGTAGCATTTGGTGGTAAGATTCCATGATCTACTCAACTTCTTTACTCTTGTCGAATTTAATTATCTTGCAAAGATCACGTCCTTCTTCAGTTTTAAAGTAAAGCCAAACATAGCTCTTCTTGCTTTGAGGGCCGTCTAACTTGGGGATGTTTACTTTAATTTTTTTTGTAGCCGGTTCATTTGCAAGTTCTTGAGTATTTTCATCTTCAATTACATGGATTTCGTCATTATAAATATATTCAGTATCGCTATTCATTGTTAATTTGATCAAAAAATCTATAATGGGTTATTAACTTGGTTTATTTTTTATTTATATTTTTTAATTTATTGTAATCGAAATATTCAATTATAATATACAAAAGGTGTATTGGGTTTTAAGAGAATTTTTATAAATTTTATTAAGATAAGTTTTTTGATCTGAATTCTGTTTTTACAATGCTCTTGTTCGTCCCGTTTTTATATCTTTCTAATTTACTAATCACTAATGCTTATCTTTAGATATTTGCTTCGATCACGAAACTCAAGATGCATAACTTAACAATGATATATGCATAACGATAACAAGCATAATGATCGTATGCGTGACGACCAATGATATGCACACGACAAAACGATGCATTACGATGATATGCACACGACGAAACGATGCATCACGATGATATGCACATGACGAAACGGAGTACAGAGTAAATAAAAGGCAAACAGAGCATTCCGACAAGAAGTCACATGACTTCAGGAATTTCCGGAAAAGCACGCTCGTAATTTGTGTTCGAGTAAATTCTTTTTGGAAATAAACAGGTAGTCATAGCGATCGGGAACTGGGAGATTTGAAATTTTTTAAAATTTTTTTCTTGAATTGTCGGACAGCTATTGACCAGATTTTTCAAAAGTAGAGCACATAAGTCCAGAGATTCTGGTCAATAAGCTAGATGTATTCCGGCATCAATCAGATCAAGGTTAGATCTGTCCGCGGAAGTCACGTGGCCCAAACTTTCTATTGAGCAACGTGGGCCCAACTCTTATTGAGTAACATGAACATGACCTGACTTTATTGAGTAACGTGATCCTACTTTTTAGTGGTCGTACTCTAGGACCCTAGAGTACAATAATCGGTTAACTGTTAGGATATCCGGATACCATAAAACCGATAAACAGATAAATTATTGAGATATCTGGTTAACTTAATAAGATATAATATAGGATAATATAAGGTAAAAAAAAAATACAATTATAATAAAACTTTTAATTTGCGTATATACTAGCATCACTTGTATAAAACTTAATGCTTAATGTATTTTAAATAAATTTTGGCTTATGCTTCAGTAGTTTCGGTTCTAGTTGCTATAATCCTATAATCAATTTACTAATCGCCTGATTAAATTACAAAAATAAATAATAATTAAATTAATAAATACTATATCAAAAATGCTAGATAATATTAAATGTGCCAAGTGCCAACAAAATGCCAAAACCCAAACTAACCCTTATGAGTTCACTCACACTTATCCGATCAGAACATGATTTTAATATTTCGTTTGTTTATTATATTTATTTAATAGGTGATATAAATCAATTAACACTTTAAACTTATACTGGCTTTCAGTTTTTTGTAAATACTAGTGTTCCACAGATCCGATCCGAGATCCGGATCCGATTCGGATCCGAGGGGTCGAATCAGATCCAAATCCATAAAATGTAAGATCCGACAAAATTCGAATCCATGTGGGGGATCCGATCTGGTATACCCGTTAGGATCCGTTCAAATAGCGTACACTGATTGGCTGTAGGTTGTGTACTCTGATTGGTTAATTCTACAGATAATCTCTAAGCCATCATAAAGAAGAGCATTTTAAAATTTTTCTAAAGAAAAAAAAAGCATTATGAATATTGTATAAGAGCTAAGAGCTACTTCTTATATGAATATTGAATAAGAACTTAAGAACTCTTAAGAACCTTTTTTTTTTTATTTAATGAATTCGTATAAGAATTATAAGATCCTTTTTTTTTTTAAGATAATGAATATGGCGCAAGAACCTTTTTTTTAATAAGAAAAAAACTAAGATTAATGCTAAGATTATAAGACGTTTTTTTTTTTTTTTTTTTTTTTTTTTTTTTTTTATATATATATATATATACGTAAGAACTTTCGCGTTTCGCGTTTTATCTTTCACAACTTTTATAAGCCAGTAATTACAATGTCAACTTCGTCTACACCTTATTATATTGAAAACTATGAACCAGTCTCTGCTTACTTAAGTGGACCTGAAGATTATGAACCAGCGCCTACTTACTCCAATAGGCCTGAAGAATATGAACCAACGCCAGTCTATTCAAATAGACATGAAGAATGTGAACCAACACCTACTTGCCAGGATAAACCCGAAGTTGGTGAAACAAGTAACCGCAAAGTCGTACCTACTAGGTAAAATAAAACCTTTCCAAAAAGGATTGTTTTTTTACTGTATTTAGAATGTTTTACTTACATTTGTTTGTATTACAGATCTTTTGTATGGTTATACTTTAAAAAAGAAAATGATTTTGCGAAATGTGATTTCTGTAATACAAAGTTAGTATATCAAGATGGAACGACATCAAATCTTAGAAAGCACCTTAAGCAGCATAAAAACAAAGTACCCGAGTTGAAAGAATTGGATGTAAAAAAACAACGCGGTGTTTCTGTTGTTGATATGTTAAATAACAATAATGTAAGTTTTGAAAATATGCAATAGTTAGAGAAGATACAAGTTACTTAAGCTATAATTATATTTACTAGATCAATCATAATCATCGTGAACCTTTCAGTAAAGATGAATTAAATAATCTTATCAAGCGATGGATTATTAAGCGCAACCGACCATTTCAAATTACTGAAGATGTAGAACTTGGATTGATCTTTAAGTATTTAGAGCCCCGTGCAGCAGGTATAATATTGAATTATAATGCAATGTGGTGATAAAATATAAATATTTAAAGAACTTTTTTTTTTATAGCACCTTCAGCCGATCTAATAAGAAGACAAATAAGGTGCGATTTTATAGAAGAACGTGTAGAGCTTCGAGCAAAGTTACAAGAAATCCCTGGAGGCATAGCAGTAACTACCGATATTTGGACAACTGATTCATTTGATAAGTCATTTATGGCAGTAACTATCCACTATCTTAATAATTCATGGAAGCTTAGAGGCATTTTGTTAGATTTTATTAGTATAAAAGGATCACATACGGGTGCTGAAATCTCAAATGCAATGGAAATATGTCTTCAAGATATGGGAATTATTTCAAAAATAGTTGCGATTACACGCGACAATGCATCATCCAATAATAGATTTTTGCAAATTTTTGCAGAATCTTTATCACAAAGTGATATTCAGTTCGACAGTACTCAGCAATCAGTTCGTTGCTTTGCTCATATTTTAAATCTCGCGGTGCAAAGCATGCTAAATATTGTAGGAGATAAGTTGGAAAGGGTTAGTATTTTATTAATTAAACGTAATTAAACTAATTTTATTATTTTTTATTTATTTATTTATTTATTTATTATTTTATTTTTTTTATTTAGTTGCGCATATTAATTAGAAGTATTAGAGGATCGCCAAAACGCCGTGAGAAACTAAGAATGGCATGTCAATTTCAAGGTATTGAGGAATTAAAACCAATTCTTGATGTAAGCACGAGATGGAATTCGACTTTTGAAATGTGTAATCGGGCTGTGATGCTGCAAACGGTATTGGATACTGTTACTTTAGCTGAGACGGATTTGCGACAGCATGTCCTTAATGATGATGAATGGGAAACAATTAAGCTTTTAGTTAAAGTTTTGAAACCATTCAAAGACGGTTAGTAAATTATAAGATATAATAATTTATAAACTTTTTATTTAAAAAAAATAAAAGCTAAATTTGTATATATCAATTGGGTATAGCAACGACTATTATGTCTTCATCTGAGTATCCAACGTTGTCAATGGTCGTTCCTCTTTATCATATGTTGCTTGAAACGCTCAAAGAAACTCAACAAAAACATAATACGCCACAATGGCTTATACAAGGGTGTCAAGCTGCAACTACTAAGCTTCTGGAATATTGTAAAAAAACCAATGTATGGCATATTTCAGCAATAGTGTTAGACCCACGGCTTAAATTCCAGTATTTTGAGGAACTCGGATGGTCTTCCCAACTTATTACTCAAATCAAAGATAGGTTAGTTTGTAATGTAAAATATAAATCGTGTAACAAATATAATGTATTAATTTATACAATATATATTTATATAGTGTTAAAAATAAATATGAAATTCAGTATGCTCCTGTTCCTGGTCAATATTTAACGAACTCAATTGTTGAATCTTCTACATCAAATATAATCTCACGAATTTATAAGAGAACACGTGTTGAACATCAGAGCGAGCTTGATTTATACACATCTGCACCACTTGCTGATCCAAACATAGATATTCTAGAATGGTGGCGAATAAATGAAGTTAGTTACCCAAATCTTTCAAAATTTGCCAGAGATTGTCTCGCGATACCAGCAACTAGTGTTCCAAGTGAAGAAGCGTTTAGTGTTAGTGGTGACATGATAACAGAAAAGCGAAATCGATTGAATGACAAAACGGTACGAATGGCAATGTGTTTAAGGTCGTGGTGGAGAGAATTGGACGAATCGTATGTATGTAACTTTATATTATTCTAAAATATTACTAATTATTTTTTGAGAGGAAAGTATTTCGACAAAACAATGATCATAAGGGTTATTTATTAGCAAAACCCCTGTTTTTTTTATCAATGCATTGTTTTATTTTATTTGTATTTGATTTACGAAAAAAAATTTGATTAATAATTCTCATAATCAATATGATTTTATATTTACAGTAGATCAGAATTGTCTAGAAAGAATGTTTGGCGAAATATGTCTTAAAAGAATTAAACCTTATCAAAATATTCTTGAAGAGAATATGTGGGATGATATTATGCTGAAATTAGTTTTAATTTTACCTTCTCGTAAAAAGACAACGGCACAACTATCATATTGCAATCGAATATTATCAGAAGATAATAATTTTATCGGGTAAAAGGCTTGCATAAAAATATTTACGCTTTGGAATTATCGTGCAAGAAATAATTAGATGAATTTGATAGTCAGTTTAATAATAAAGTTGTGCTGATTGCGGTCAAATTTGCTTCTGAAATTTCGATTATTAATTGATAAACAATATTTGACAATTTATAGTATGTATACAATTAGCGATGATGAAAAAATTCGTTGCGGCATATATTATTTAAGCATTATTAGTTAATAATTTGATCATAATTATGATTATGATTATAATTATTAAGTATTAGTTAATAATTTGATCATAGTTATGATTATAATTATTAAGTATTAATAATTTGATCATAATTATGATTATAATTATTAAGTATTAGTTAATAATTTGATCATAATTATGATTATAATAATTCAGGAGGTCTCATCACTACGTACGTACAATTCAATTTTGCCCAATCGGTGTTCTTGCTTATTGGCCGATTAGAGGTTTTTTTTATTTATCGGATCCCGGATCGGACTCGGGTCTTTTTACTCGGATCCGGATTTGAACTTGGACCCGATCTGGTTTTTCGGATCGGGTCCGGATCTTCAAAAATATCCGTCCGATTCGATCCGTGCGGAACACTAGTAAATACACATATATAATAATAATTCTTTATTGTTTCACATCATTTTTGTATTTAATTCTGAATGAACATACGTTCTTTCTCGATTTTCAATGATTGTGAAATGCACAGCAATGTAATAAATTTCTGATAATAATTATTAATAATTACATTGATTTTTTTCATTAATATATATAAAGAACTATTTTTTATTATTCGTTATTATTTTTTTGTATTGGCGTAACAGAACTTCTTATGCCTAAACAAAATAGGAATAATGTGGGGATGCAAGTTTTTTATGTCGAAAAAGATAAATTTATGTTTGTTTAAAAAAATTTAGTAATTATCTTCTAGACATGACTCAGACCAGATTCCTGCCGTTGCCGAAAAACATGTGTTCTATGCAGTGAATTAATTACATTGTTAAATATATATGAATATTAGAACTATTCTTTTAATGTATGAAAAAGTTAGCATTTAATATTTAGACAAGCCATTTTTATTCATTTTGATTTATTTATTTATTTATTTTTTTAATTTTTTTTTACTTTATTATTATAGAGTTACTTTATTTGATTTATGCATTAATACTGTATTATAAATATCTTATCCGGATATAACTGTTATCCTTTTATTTGAATAGGATATAAAACCGGTTATTAAATTTTGTTAAAGGTTACAACCTTTCGGATAAAAAGCTATCCGGGTACAAGCACTAATATGCAGGGTATATATTAACAAATCAGAATTAAGCTCGTCCTGCTACCTCGAATCCAACGGGTCAACCTGCGGGTTGACCTGCGAGTTGACCCATCGGATTGACCCACCCGTTTCACCCGGGTTGCTACAACTTAACCCGGGTCACCCGCTCACCCGCGGGTGACCCGGATGACTCCAACCTGGGTTACATCACTATGCAGGACACTAGAAAAATTTCGGTGATAGTACCTAAACTTAAGGGTGCCGCCGCCATTTGGTGGGTCACTAATCAAGCTCAGTTGGCTCCCATCAATCGATGTAATGACCGTCTCAACCTCGATATAAGTTTTCGACCATCCTTCATAGCCCACTTCAGAACACCGGCACTTGAGAGTAAATGGTTCGCTCAACTCACCCAGAGGAAACAAGGGATGAGTGAGAATGTCGATTCTTATCACATGGCTATTGAAGAATTGCTCCAGCGTGTTGAAGTTGGTGGACATCGATATCCTGAAAGTGCAAAAGCCCAGATGTTCATTAATGGACTTCGTCCTGAACTTTCTACTTTAGTTGTCCCGTTTTTACCTAACTCTCTAACTGCTGCATATGAACGTACTAAAGCGTTCGAAAATTCTTTTAAACAAAACCCTTATTATTATAATCCTTATTTACCTACTTCCACTCCTATGCCTCAACAGCCAGTTTTTGTAACTTCCCTTCGACCACTGCTCACCCGGTCCCAGCTCCATCCAAAACCGAAGAGGCTATTGTTAAGCTTGGAGAAGCTTTTACAGCCATGGCAGCCCAACTTAAGGAGAATAAAGAAGCGCCCTGCCAAAATTGGAACTTACCGCCCCGATATCCCTATTATCGATGTGGACAGACCGGACACTACGTACGAAATTGTCCTCAGCCTGCCCCACCTAACAATTCTGGAACTGTAGCTACTGGTAGCAATGCGATCCCGTGAACCAGAACAATTAGCGTCGACCCAACCCTCCAGCCCCTGTCAACAATGGTGGAAACGGTCATGATAGTGCTGCGCCAAATAATGCTCACACTTTTTTGAACCTTCATGCAGATGACTGGATGTTCATGGCAGGAGAAGAAAATAAATGGCCCAGTCAATTTACCCGGCTCAAGAGACGACGAACTGCGGAAGGTTCAGTTCAAGAAGGTCAAAGAGAAGAAACTGTCCGCCCAACCGAGACAGTAACGAATCTTCCATCCCAGGCCAAAACCAATCGGGCTCCGATCGTCCAAAAAAAGAAAATCCTCGATGATCCTCTGCAAATATCGGCCCTTGTACCCCTCTACTCCATTGTGGCTGATATCCGAGACAAAACGGCCAATATCACCTTCGGACAATTACTTCAGTCAGTTCCTGCGATGCACACACAATTGGTTCAAGGGCTTCAAAAGAAAGTTATCACCAAGAGGAAGTCTCGAACTTTTGTTAATCTACAACCAACCCTAACTCTACGGCTTTGTACTGTGATGCAGTTGTTTATCCCTTAGATTGTAAAACAGGCAAATTTGCCTGCATATTTTAAAATTTTTAATAAAATTTTAAATATTGATTTTAGCCATATCTTTTCTAAGTAAAAAATATTCTTTAAGTTTTGTTTTAGTAATTTTGTTATAAAATTTTTTTAAAATCATTAGAAAACTTTAATATAATAAATGTTTAAAGTTCTTGTATTGGCATTTTTACTATTAAAATTTTTCTTTAGATTTTTTCAAATTTTATATGTTCCCGTCTATAAAAAAAATCTTTACTTCTAATACAAGTCTTAATTTTTACAAGTAAATCATTAAAGTTGCAATAATGAAAGTTGTCATCCTTTATATAAACTACAATATTGTCTTAAGAACTATAGTTCTAAAACTAAAACTAAATAAGATCGCAGAAAAATTGTAATAAAATTTTTTAAAAAAATTTTTTCTTAAAATTATCTATTTTCAGCTTATATGTAACTATAATTTATTTTCTTATAATATAAAAACTAATTTTGCAAAAAAGTAATCCTTATTTTCAAATATAATTGTACAAAGTTTTATTTAATTATTTTAGTATTTTAAAAAAGTAAATCAGAGCTAAAAAAGTGCAAAAACACAGGCAAATTTGCCTGTGTTCTACTACAATCTAAGGGATAACAAAATTATTCCACTCATAGTGGATAGTGGTTCTTCTGGGAGTGTTGTCTCTTCTCATTTATTAAGTGAACTAGGTGTTAAAGTCGAAAGGCCTTCCACTGTCAATATGGTTAATGTTCACGGTCAGAGTAAACATGCTATTGGAGAAATTTTCCATTTTCTATTTTTCGTGGGAGGATTAAGAATTCCAATTGATGTTGTCGTCACAGATGCTTTGTCATATCAAGCCATAGTTGGAAGCGATTGGTTATCCAAAGTCCAGGCGAAAATAGATTATAATGCTTCCGAAATGGCTTTGTATTGGGAGAATGAAGAAATTATAGTTTCGGTTGAATTTTGTCGAATACAACATAACCCTATACAAGAAAACCATAACCCAAAAACTGGAAATGAAAAGGAGGAAGAGGACAGAGATGAACTTGAGATAGATGAGGAAGAGGAAATTGAGGATGAGTACGAAGAAGAAGAGTTAAAAGAACGGCTGTACGGATTTTCAGAAGAAGAAGACATTTCTTACTTTTATAACCTTTCGGATTCCACTTTAAATTCTGATGAACAGAACCTACCTGATTACCCCCATGATACTCCTATCGGCTCCCTGAACTTCCACCTGATTATTATAATGACTCGGATAAAGAAGATGCTGTTTCTCTATATAATATTGCACCTGAAGGATGGGGTGTTCACGAAGTGTGATAGAAAATGAACAGTGACGATGACTATCAAAATGACAATGACGAGTACGTTCCCGAATTTGAGGAAGAAAGTTTTAAGGAAGATCAAGAGTTTTTCTTCGATGAACATTTCAAGTCGACTCCTGAAATAGATATCGGACCAATTGAAGAAGAAGCTCGAGATAATGTGCATGAGTTTATTCTTGAACATAAAGACCTTTTTGCGTGGACTCCGCAGGATTTAGAAAGGACTAGTTTAGTTACGTATAAAATTTTTACTGCTGAAGCCCCTCCGGTTAAACAAAAGGCATATCGGACCTCACCGATGGAAAAAGATTTTTTGGAAAATGAAATTGCCGATAAGCTGGTAGGCAACATCATCCGACCTTCATCCAGCCCTTGGTCTTCCCCCGTGGTACTGGTTAAATAAAAAGATAAAATTCGATTCTGCATCGACTATAGGAAGCTTAACGCGGTAACCAAAAAAGATAATTATCTTTTGCCAATTATTAATGACCTTCTCGATACCCTCAAAAATTCTTCATGATACACATCCCTGGACTTAGCCAGTGGATACTGGCAGATAGAAATGGATCCTAAGAACTGAGAAAAGACAGCCTTCATCTGTTACTTGGGGACCTTTGAGTTTAAAGTTATGCCTTTTGGCTTGACCAATGCCCCGGCTACGTTCCAACGTTTGATAGATCAAATTTTTCAAAGTATCAACGGGAAATTTGTCGTTATATATCTTGATGATATTAATATTTTTTCATCGAGTCTTGATGAGCACCTTCAGCACTTGAAGGAAGTTTTTAAACGCCTCAATGAAGCTGGTTTAAAATTAAATCCCCGTAAGTGTCACTTTGCAAAAAGGGAACTTAAGTTTCTCGAGTATATCGTTAGTGCCCAAGGAATTTCGACCGACCCTAATAAAGTTGAAGTGGTCTAAAATTTTCTCGCCTATGACCTTCTGGCAACTCCGTGGATTTTTAGATTTGGCTTCCTACTACCGTAGATTTATCGAGGATTTCTTAAAGCTTGCTGCCCCTCTTAACCTTCTTCTGAAGAAAGGAGAAAATTATATTTGGACCCCGTTACAACAAGAAGCTTTTCATTTATTAAAAAAAAAACTTACTTCCGCTCCTGTACTTGCTTATCCGAATTTCGACCAAGAATTTTTACTGTTTATCGATGCTTCAGGAATTGCTCTCGGTGCTATCCTCTCCCAAAAGGATGATTAAGGTAGAGAGAGATATCTCATATGCCAGTCGAACCTTGACTTCAGCAGAAATTCAGTCACGGAACAAGAATGTTTAGCCGTTGTATAGGCAGTGACTTATTTTTGTCAGTACCTCCATGGCACCCGATTCACCCTGATTACTGACCATTCGGCCCTGAAATTTTTGATTAATCGGAAACTTCCTCAAGGACGTGTGGCACGTTGGATTTTATCCCTACAAGAATTTGACTTTACCATTAAACACCGAGCTGGTAGACAACACACCAATGCCGATTCCTTGTCTCAAATTTCTGAACCATCCAATATCTATACCAACTTGTTTTTCTGACTATCTATTACCAACCTCCTTTTTCATTATCAACTATTAGTATTTCTTCTTTTATTTTTCGCTTTTACTACATTTTTCATTTTTTGTTATATTTTATTGTCTCGCCGAAACAACATCACAATGGATCCCGAAGTCTACAAAACATTTATTGATTATCTTACTAACCCAATCACTGTGGAACCCCAAAAACAAAAACGTTTAATTAACCAAACAAGACATTATATCGTTACTAACAAATTACTGTTTAAAAGATCGCGACAACCCTCTCACCGACTTCTTCGAGTACTGTTACCTCATGAAGTCCCTGCTATTCTTTTTAGTATGCACTCAGACCCTTTGTCCGGACATTTTAATTTTTATTCTACTCTCTAGCGAATTTCTCAGAGATTCTTTTGGTCGCAGATGGGAAAAGATATTAAAGAGTATGTAAGGTCCTGTGATGCTTGCCAACGAAGAGGAAAACCCCGAACACGTGAACCCCTTTACCCAATTAAGATTGGTCAACCTTTCGATCGTATAGAGATTGACATTGTTGGACCCTTAGTTCCCACCAAATCTGGAAAGAAATACATCGTTGTTGCCACTGAGTATCTCACCAAATGGCCGGAAACACGTGCCCTATCGGAAGCTACCGCCTCAGCTAGAGATGGGCAAAATGCAGCATTTTAAAAAATTTCATGCAAATGCGGCATTCATGCAGCATGCAAGCATTAATGCAACCTGCATCTATACAAAAAAATTTTTTTTATTATTTAACTTTTAATTATGTTTGTTGAATATATTTTTTTAAAAAATTTTAATTAGTCAATTAATAAAAAGTTTTCCAATACTTATTAAAATTTTGTGGTAAGTGTTTTTTGATCTGCTGAATAAGTTTACTTAAGCGATTTTAATCGATTTGCTTGGTAAAATTTAGACTTACCTATGTAGTGACTTTTGTCGATTGTGGGGCGAATATATTTTTTTAAAAAATTTTAATTTTCTGTCGAATGTAAAAATCAAAAGTCAATTAATAAAAAATTTCCCAATACTTATAAAAATTTTATATAAGTGTATTTTGACCTGCTGAATAAGTTTACTTAAGTGATTTTAATCAATTTACTTAGTAAAATTTAGACTTTACTATGTAGTAACTTTTGTTGATTATGGGTGGCTTATTTTCAGATCAAAGATGTTTTTGCGTTTTTTTAAATATTATATAATTTTTTGATTGGTCAATAGTCCTATCACTAGGGGAGTCAGGACCTATTTAAACTCTAATCACGTAATTTACTGCACTTCCCTAATTAGTAAAATTTTGTTAATCATAAGAGTTTATAGAATTTTATCAATAAAATTCCATAAACTCTTATTATTCAAAAATTTTACTAATTAATTCTAACTTAATGCACTAAGTAAACATGTTTAGCGCCTAAAAATATATTAAATCAACAGAATTGTTTTTATTTTACTTAACATTTGGAAAAAAAGATGCTTAAATTTGAATTTTTTAATGGAGCACTAGCCTTAGATTAGTTTTTATCTTAAATGCACTTTATATGTTATTTGTTAGATAAAATTTGTTATGTGCAAAATGCAAAAATTTCATGCAGCATGCAGCATTCATGCAATATGCATGCAGCCATGCAATCATGCGAAAGTGCCCATCTCTAGCCTCAGCTGTCGCTACTTTTTTAATTGAAGACATTATTTGTCGGCATAGCAGCCCCAAGGAACTCTTATCAGACCAAGGAAAACATTTTGCCAACAAATTGGTCAATCATATCTGTGACCAACTTCAATTCCAGCATAGGTATTCAACTGCATATCACCCCCAGACCAATGGCTTGGTCGAGCATTTCAACCGGACTTTTTGCGAAGTCTTGTCCAAGTGTACCATCCAATTTCATCTTGATTGGGATCAATTTATCTCCCCGCTCTATTTGCCTATCGGACCACTCGACATGCCATGACAGGTTACGAGCCCTTCTATCTGCTCTATGGAAGAGACGCTATTCTTCCCAGAGAAGTTGTTGAATTAAAATTACCACCCCCTTCTAACGAAAGAGAACTGCAGTCCAATATTCTCTGAAGAGTTGCGGTATTATTAGAAAATATACCGGAAATTCAAAGAAAAGCGCAGGAGAGAACTGTAAAAGCTCAATTATGCCAAAAGAAGCGCCATGATCAGAAATATACTATTGAAAGTTACACTATAGGAGATCAAGTCCTTCATTATAAATCGTTTCTGGAAGGGACCCATAAAGATAGGCTGAAAGAAAAATGAGAGGGACCTTTTTACATACATGATGCTCTTGGTAATGGTGTTTATAAACTGAGGACCATGAACGATAAGGTGCTGAAACAGAAGTACCATGACAATCGTTTGAAGTTATATCATCCACAAACGAACCAAACAGATAGTAGTCCGGACCTTTACATCTCGCAGAAGCTCGATAATTAAGCAGAGGAGTTTGTTACACTTGAAAAATTAAAATTTTTCTTTTCCGATAGCCCTATCGGTATCCCGTGACCAAATTATGTCGATCACTCTGAACTCTTAAACCGTAAACCCCGATCATCGATTTGATCGATGACCGATTGATATACGAATATTCTTTTCTATTTCTTTATTTGTTATTATATACATATCTCTTTTATTTCCTATTTTGTTATACGTATACATATTATTTCTTATTACTATATTGGGACATCATACTAAAGATTGGATCGAAGTCTATTATAGATACGATAATCGATCGGAAGATGGATTGACTGTCATTATCCGGCCTCCGTTTACACCAACGCGCTTGAATAAGAAGTCTTCCGTACGTGTCTCATGGCGACACTTGATTATTTAGCCTATCTCGAATGCCCCGAAGCATTCAAATTTTTTCAGGAATCTGCCGATATGTTTCAAAATCTCATTTTCACGGACGGAGCTTTTAAATAAGGCAAAGGCGTGGTTGAAACTAATGTGATTAATGAAGGGATTGGTGTTGAAAAGAATCGAATGATTCTAAAAATAAGTTAACGCAGATAAAAGTTTTCTTGAATAGATTACTGTAATTAAATTATGTATCTAAAAACATGTATTTAAAGGCTCGAATTCTATCTTCAATAAAGACTTCAGACTTCGATCTGATCCTTTGTTTAATAATAAACCTTGACCCTATATAAGTTAGTAGGCATTTCAAAGCCGAAAGCAACTTATATATTTATTTTATTATTGAATTCTCACTACTAAAGTTGCGAACTTTTCTCAAGGTAGTTACTATCCACGGCACTACATCTATGATGTATAAGCTATACTACTTTTTGGTTATATTGACATAGTGCTACATAAAGTAGAGGGGTAGTGTGAAGTAGTGACGTAAGCGACGTAGGCGACGTAGGTGACATAGATGATGTAGATGACGTAGATGACGTATATGACGTATATGGATATACTCCATCGTCAATGAGCCAATGGAGCCAATGGAACCAATGGAGCGATCAATCTAACAGCAAGTTAATCATACAAACTAGCTTTACGATAGTTGTTACATGAAGTATATCACTTGCATTTTGATAAAAAACTCGAATAAAGGCATTCTCGGGCGTCTTAAATGTGTTAGGAATATACAAAAAATATTTTTTAGACCAAGCGTGCCCGTCATTAACAGTTAAGATAAATAAGGCACAGGACACGTAGTTTATTAAAAAATTAATTAGTCATTCCGGCTTACAAACTTTTTACCCAACTATTTTTTTTGCACTGTTATATCAAACCTTTATAACTATTAAAGTTATTTTTTATACTTCGTTATTGACACTGACGTATATTATTATTTTTTTTCTTTATTATACTACACAGAATTTTAACGAAATCTCCATGTACTAGGTATCGAATTTTATTTAAAGTGTTAGACTCCTATTCAGATATGCAGGCAAAAGTTCGATCTGCCACGTCAAACGATCCATGGAGCCCTAGCGGAGCTGCAATGAATGAATTGCTCAAGCTACATATAACCCGTAAGTACTATTAAACTTTAAATCAAGCCGGCAAATTAAAACCTAACTTTTGTGAGAATTTAGACATTGTTTTATAGAAATAATGGAAATGATCGATAAAAGATTGAATGACCATGGTAAAAATTGGAGACATGTTTTTAAAGTAAGCAAAAGTTGCTTTACAGCAACAAGAGTTAATTTTTTTTGTTATTATTATTATTAATTATTATTATTATTATTATTATTTTAAAAGATGTGTTGTATTTATTATGTTCATATCAAAGTATCGATTATTTGTTTTAAAAGCTTCAAGCATTAAGGACCGGATAGAAACTCGGTGAGAATTTATTGTTTATTATTATGTTTGAATATAAAGTAATGCTTGAACGATGAAAAAAAGGTGGTTTATATCTCATTGATTTGTTTATCGCAATGGTAACCCACTTGATTCATTTATTCGATTTCCGACTAATTAAAAATTTACATTCGATCCATTATGTGAGGTGCTTGAGAACACCAAATGATGAGATTTTATAGAATTTGGGTTTTATGTAAAAATAAATTTTATTACAGAAGCAAAGGTAAATAGTAACATTACTAATACGTGTTATCTATTATCTGTTATACTGTAATAAAAGAATTTTAGTAACGTTAATTATAGCAAATTAATGTCAATAAGATAATGCTAATTAAACAAAATAATTTAAATAGATATAAATTATATTTACTTACTAAATTGATATGATTGAATCCAAATTGCGAAAATTAAATAATATAAATAACTCAAACCGAACAGTTTTTAAATAATAATCTGCTAATAAAATTGATTCGGGTAGTATAAATAACATTTATACTTAGCATAAATTAATAATGTAAAATAATTTGGAAGTTTATGTTTATATGTAAAAACTTGTATATATGCTAAATTCGTAAGAGTAATAGTAAGTTTTTAAGAGCTTAAATTTCAAAGTTAAATGATTTGAATATAATTTACCAAAAAACTTTTTTTTTTGGTATTTTGCCTACAGTTCGGCTATAGTTATAAAAATAAATCGCTTAAAAAATAGAGAAGTGGGAGTATAAATTACTTTTATATTACAATAAATATTTATGTTACGTAACATTTTTTAAATGTATACAGGTGGCATATAGCAGCATACAGCATATGGCATACGGCATTATTTACGGCATATAGCATTATTCATGGCATACGGCATTATTCACTGCATACGGCATTATTTACGGCATACGTCACTTATTACGTCTATGTCAAATGTGACGTATTGCCGTATTATTTTTATAAAGGTAGTTACTCCTGATTTGAGAAAAGTTCGCATCTTTACTCACTACTGCTGTTAGCGTTACGCTGCTGTATTGTTTATTTGTTTTATTAGTTATTTTATTTATTGTTTTGATTATTTTAACACTGCTGCTAATACATATATCGACATACTGATATTTGATTGTTTTATTGATAATACATTTAAGACTATAGATAGATTTATCTGACTGCTGTATTATTTGATTGTTTCTGCTGATTAACGATTGATATCGTTAGATAACCCCTTTGTTTAATTATATACCGATTCATCCCTTTTTAACCCTTGCACTTGATTCAACTCCTTTTACGTCAAAGTACCCTAACTCCTTCATAATTCTCTCTCTGGATTTCTCTGCTGATTAACTAGTAAATATCGTTCACTATCCCGATAGCTCTACCGGCGGGTCTGATATCTCCCAACCGGATAGTAACACCGGGTAACTTATTTTAATTTATCATGTTTAAAATTTTATAATCGAATAAGCTATATACGCAAGCTAAGTATTTTTTCTAATTGTTATTTATTTGTTTCTATTATTATTGTTATTACATGTATACAAACTAATGCTTCTTTTTTTTTTTTGTAATTTTTACTTAAAATTCATATTATAACAATACGAATTTTAATAAATGTTTAAACCAAATGAGATACGATAATTCTGAATGTGATAGTCGGTTTTTATTCTGATAGCTTTGATAATAGCATTGAATACGAAAGAAGATTCATTTACAAAGAACCTTTTAATGAAATAATGTAAAAATAGAGATTTTGATACTGTTTGAAATTATATGTTTAATAAAGCTTGTTTTCGGTTATTGCTAATTGTTACTTGTTCTTGAGAATTACTTGAAAATTTTTCATAACGAAGTAAGAAAGTGCTATTTACTCCCACATGTATCTTTATAATCTCTGTCACATGCATATCTATAATCTCTATCACATACATTCACATGCTTTTTCTTTTCATACAAGCATCTATTTCATAGCATGACTTCGTCAACACATAGGGCCAGTGTGATTTTTGTATAGCAAAAAATTGCGCAAGTATTTATTTATTTGTTTATTTTTTATGTATATTTATTTTTATTTTTTGACGAATTAATAATAATAAGCAATGTTAGATAACTCTTGAATTCATTATATACGCATAAATAAATAAATAAAAAAAAATAATTGAAAAAAAGGCGCCAACCCTAACCTTGAATTCATATAAATATATAATTATACATCTGATATATATATTATAAGAAAAAAAACCTTACTATATTTAAATTATCGTTAATCAATTTAACAAATACGATTGGTCAATTTCCATATCAATATTTCTAGCGTAATAAATGATCAGCAAAAATTTTAGCGTATGGTACTATACATGGCATATCACTAGTATAACCCATCGCTAATCAAGATCCAAACTTGATTTTGATTTTCAACACTGGTGCATTAAACCGGATTCTTCCACAAAAAATTTTGTTACAAATCGATACACACTACCATATGTGGTTAAGGTTGATCTAGATTATCATGATACAATTGCTAGAATTTGAATTGTGATATATTCTTGATCATAACTTGCTCATCGATATTTTAGTCTTAACATTTCTGATCACAATTAGCATCATCAAATAACACCACCAAAAATTTATGAAAAATGAAAAATCTAGAAATCAATCATCTAATCTTTAGTGGAATGTAATTTTTCTTAGTATTTGCTAATATATTTACTATTTTCCATTAATATCATGATTTTTTTTATCTATTGCGGAGCAATTGTTCTTGTTCTTGCATTTGCACTTGCATTTGTTCTTGCACTTGCACTTGCACTTGTTCTTGTTGAAGTTAAAACCATTATACAAAATGCTTTCAAATTTGGAAAACTTTTGAATGACTTTTTTAGCTACTTTTTGCTCAAAGTAGTTTGTATATATTGGGTGATCAAAAACAAATTTGGAAAATTCATGTTTTTAATAGAGTTCCGTTAATGATTAATAACAGATCCAGTACATCTTTTAGCAGCGTACTATGTGATACTTGATATGTGAAAAATAATCAGCATGCGATAGTTAGGGTCATGAGGACCAATCAGATCCAAGATTTTGCGGATGCATGCAACCCTAGCGCATTGTATAACCATCACTACATGATATGCATCATTCCGTTCCTGGTACTACTAGATAGCTGTGTGACATCATCGCGCGAAACCAGAAACGGAAGACCAGATAGTAGTCAAATTTGAATAAATCGGTTGATTAGTTATAGTTATTGTATGGGTTGTAGAAAATAAACAAATTTGCATGGATTACCAAGGGTCATATGGCCAAAGGCCATGTGATACAGGTTAGTTTGTGCAAATTTGTTATTTATACAATCCCATACAATAACTACATTATTGTACGGATCTGACGTAACAACTTGTACATTATCTTCAATAAAAAGCCAATTTTAATACTATGTTAAAATACACACATTAGATAATAGCGTAAACAAAAAAGAATCTATGATTTAAATTATTAATTCTTTCATGCAAATTATCAAACAATTAAATCAAAGTTTAAGCATAAACCCAATCTCATTTACAAAAATTTATTTTTTATTAAAAAAAACAAAAAACTAAATCTAATCAAAAAGCAAAAACATAACTAGTATAGAAAGTTTTAAAGAAAGCGAAAATTCAATAACATAACCTTGTTCAGTAAAAATTATATTTATTATTGCTCAATCAGCTACTTTATTGCTATATGTGAAAACATACAGGAATAGGTTTGCTATCCAAACAAGCTCTAGCATTAATTATTCCATTTTTGCCATTTAATTTTTTCTCCAGTGCCATCCAATGATGACTTTAATTTTCCGTAATTACCCGATAGGCCGATAAAAAAAAATTTTTTATGATTCCATGTTATGCAAATGAAGATTAACATGTGTAACCTTAGATGTGAACATGAATTAATTCAGGCCATGCAAAGTTATTTTTTTTTTTAAAAAAAAAAATCTGACCAGAATTTTGAAACAGCAAGTTATGCGAAACGAAAAATTAACTTTGCGTGGCCTAATAGTTACTAGGAGATAAGTTTCTGATTTACTCGAGTAAAGGTCTCTTCAGCACTACACTAGCTTACTTCCTTTTTTTTGGGGGTAAAATCGAAGGAAACTTCTCTACTTGTATTTTATTATATTGGGTTCTATCGTACTGGATATCTTTATTGAAGTCAAATTCATTCGTTTATATACATTTGAATTTAATATACAACACATTAATGTGTTGTTTGGCACGTTAAGGTGTTGTTTAACACGCTACGTGATGGTACAACTAAGCATAGCACATTGACGTGCTATTGAGAATGTTTATAATCTGCGCCCCTAACCCTATAAGAAAATTGAACTGGACAGTCATGGGCATTTGTGGCACGGGCCAAGATCCAGATTTGTACAGGTATGGTCTGAATCGGCACGGATTCTGTGTGGGACCGTATGCTGTGCCAATTGGACCGTAAATGGCACAGGTTTTGCAGCAGTTTACTAGTCGAATCGGCACGGGACTTGGTACGGGGAATGAAAATTTATGTGCCACCGCGATAACGATGTGGATTAACTATTAAAACATAAATTTACATAAGTAATCAATATAAGATGAACAAGCTAACAGCATATGAAACAAAATTCTGAAGGAATTTTTTTTTGTTAAGACAGGAAAAATTTATTAGTAAAATCATGAGATATAGCTCTTTTTTTTAAAAAAAAAATCCTTTACTGATCTTTCGCTTTCCACGAAATGAGCCAACACGTGTGTAATTTACACATGCGTGTGCCATTACGTAAAACGTTCCTGTGCGCACCACAATATTCATGCCATTTCGAGCATTCCCCGAACCACAACCTGTACTACTTTTCTTATAGGGTAATACGCATATGTGCTAGCACGTCAATTTATAAAGATTTTACAATAAAGAGTGATAATATGTCAATCATCAAGTTGACACAGATTTTGACTAACATTAATGAATTATACAAAAATAGAAATGAAGTTATCTATACTAAATAAAGAGAAGATCTATCTACAAAATGGGGTAAACTAATCGGGAAATTCGAATCTTCTAATGTCACAATTTCGACACTATGACGTCCAGGATTATGATGCGAAGTTAGCTGTAAATTATGCGAATTATGAGAATTTTGAATTATTAGCCAATAAAAAATCAAAAATCATGACAAGTCAGGTGATTACAGTCACCGGCTTATTAATTTAACCAATCAGTTTTGTTTACACGTTGCGAATTATGCGATTTCATACAAAAAAATCGCATATTATGCCGCATCATAATCTAGCATAATCATGGACACCCTAAAGCAGCTACACAATCCTCTCGCCACACACACGCGGTCACGAGAGTGGTCATCACATGTATTTCTGCCCATGAGTAAAGATCACAGGTATATGCAAGAGCGGCGTGGGGAAAATCAAACAAAAAATGAAATAACAATGATATCGAACATGCAAGCTCCCACGGCGCTAAAAGAACAACCGGGCGAGAATTTCGCTGCCCACCCAACCCTTTCAACAACTCGGTCAGTTGCTCACTTTCTACCATGTATTCTGCTAACAATAAATTCAATAAATATTACCTCTGGCATAAATAATCTGCTGGCGTAGTCCAAAAAAAAAAACCACATGCCAAATGTTGTGTAGTGCGAACGCTTTACGAAAAAGGTATTTCAAGCCTAGCCCAGAAATAATTATTTAATCTTAGAGGCTTCCCTTATTATTCTTAATGAACTTCGCCTCAACCCAAACCCTAATTAGCATTTATTAAATGCCGTTTCCCATGTCGATCAATGCGCATATCTAGTATAAAGAATTTTGATACAAATCACTATATATGGTTAAGGTTGATTTGGTACTATCATGATACAATTGCTAGAATTTGAATTGTGATGACATTCTTGATCATAACTTGCTCATTGATATTCATAATCATAACTTGCTCATCAATATTTTAGTCTTAACATTTTTGATCACGGATTGTATATCCAATCAAAAGCGTTAAAACATATTATATTGCTACATTAGTTTTAGCACACTGATCACATTTTGATATGATTTTATCAGTTGGTAGATCGCATAAAACTACGAACTACAAAATCGCCGAGAAAATTAGTAATTATCAAATAATCTGAACAGCAAAAATTCTGACCAAAAATTTACGAAAAATGGAAAAATCTAGAAATTAATAATCTAAATCTTTAGTGGAATGTAACTTTTTCTTAGTATTTGCTAATTTTTTATTAATAACATGAATTTTTTATTTATCTATTGCGGAGCTATTGTTGCGCTTGTTTTTGAACTTAAGACCATATATCCATATATACAAAATGCTTTCAAATTCGTTAGCATATATTAGGTAATCAAACAATAAAAGCAAATTTGTAAAATTTACATTTCATGAGTTTAAGAGAGTTGCGTTAACGATTAACAAATTCTTTCGTTCTCATCTTTGATAATCAGAGATTATCATTTAATTAGCCCAATAAAAAATCCTACGAAAAAAAACGAAAAATGGCAAATATTGAGTGAATAGATATGAAAATTTGTATTGGGCCACTGACATTTACGTCCAAAAAGCACATTTTTACTATTGGTTGTTATAGCATTTGTAATTTCATTCCACGGATAATCACATTTTTTTAATGGTCAGATGTCTCATACCGCAGTACTAGTCACATTAACAGATCATAGGACAAGCAGTATCATCGGTCCATGCGACGATAGACATGCGAGAATTAAGCACCAAGTGACATATAGCATCACGTGGACCAATCAGATCCAAGATTTTGCAGACGTACATCATTCTGGCCCATCCTATAACCATCAATACGTGATATGCATCACTCCGTTCCTGGTATACACTCATTGCATTCGTTTCTGGTATAAATGATCTACGTACACTCTACCTTTAAATTAATAGTTTAGAAAAACATGTATAGTCGTCTCTCTCTAATCCGAATCTCTCTAAACTGAACACTATTAAACTCTCTCTAAACTGAACAAAATCTCCTAGAACATTTGTAAATTTTATTATAAAGTTCGGATAAGCCATATATAACTTTTTGAAAACTGAACTTTTTCAAATTTTTACATAGTAAAAAAAGTAGTCCTGGCAGTTCGGATTAGAGAGAGTTGACTATAGTTTATTTAACAACCAATTAAAAAAGTTGTTTAAGACAAAGAATAGTCATATGAAACAATATATAGATAGTTAATTAATTAATATGGGCCGGTGCAAAAAGATTTGTTCCTCAAAAAATTTCATAATTTTGACACCAAAGATAAGTTTTTTTATTCTTGATTAATTATTAAAAATTTTTTAGTATCAAATAAACTAAGTTTTAATCTAACTTATTATATTATTTTTATTATCTTAACATTGTTTTATTTTAATAATTAAGTATGTACAATTAGTGATCCTGGCCGAAATTGAAAAAATCGGCTAAGCCGGTTTTTCGACCCGGTCGGTCGATTTTTTCTAAAATCGGCTAGCCGATTTTATAAGTAAAAAAAATTTTTCTCTTTTTTAAAATGTAATCATCGTTGAACTCACCGTTTTTATGGTAACGGAAGTTGTCGTCTTTAGGATCGTTATCGCACTTTGGAGACATCGAAGTGTCACCCTGGTATGAATATTTTTTTTTACATTATTAGGTTTTTGGTACTAGTTAATTAGTCGCGTTACTATGTTGCTGAAGTTTTTACGTGTTGAAGTTGCAACCTTAGTTGCACTAAAAGAAGCCGAAATGTATTGATTAGCATGTTAAGTAGTGCAACTTTAGGCACCTGAAGTTGCAACTTCAAGCACGAAGTCCCCTATGTCAGCTAATTTTTGATAATAAATGAAGGCCAGACACTTATCCTTTTTGACTATATTAATAATAATATGTTTCATCAGCAGAACCCGTATTGGCTGATTTTTGATAATATCTGAAAGCTTTTGTTTGTCCTTTTTCAACTCCAATCCCAATAGCTAACATCATATTTTCTATTAGTAGCCTGTATATGAAACAACAGCTTTTATTACTTATTGAATGATATCTCATCTGATTAATTTATTCGATTTCTGGTTGATTGCAATTTTATCTTCGATCTATTGGAAGAAGCATCCTTAGGACTTTTATATTGTTGGGTCAGAGTTAGTATCGAATAGGTTGGATTATAATTAGTATCAAATAGGTTAGAGTTGGGTTAGAGGTAGTATTGGATAGGTTTAGAGATGTGATCCGTTATCTGTTTCCATCTGTTTTCATATTAAAATCTGCGGATATCTGGGGATTTTAATATAAAAACTGATGAAAATGGATAACTGATCACATCTCTAGATAGGTTAGGGTTGGTTTAGAGATGTGCCCAGTACATATTTTATAGTCATGTAACAATTAACACTTCGCACTGATAAGTGTGCGATGGTACATCTTTAGTTGGGTTAGGAATAGGTAAATTAGTATTTATTGTGTTTTTTTTTGATATATATAAATAAATATATAAAGTTTATTATATCATATATAATAAATAACTATTCACGTGAAAGGGTGGCGATGCTATGGTGGTAAATTATAAAATCTCTAATTTAATTAAATTGCAAATATTTATAATTTAACTAAGTTTATGAACTCCGTTCTGGTATATCATTTAGAAAACTGATGTACTGTACATACAGTACATACATATATACATACATATGCATCTAAATACAAAGCAAATGCTAATTTAAAATATATTCAAGCCACCTTAATCACATGCTCGAATTTTTTGACAACTTCTCATTGGGACGTACGTGCCGATACGTTTAGATTTATTTAATACTTATATGTAGAATAAAATCTGCTTTAAATGTAATACGTATCAAAAACATAACTTTTAATAGTGCTTGGTATACAATGCTCCTTTAATATATAATAAAAATATAAGATTTTACTAAATCCGGCAAATTAAAAATCAAACTAGGTTTTATTGGCAGTTTTAATTTGAATCGCATAATTATATAATAAGATATTTTTAATCGTGTTTTATTCACGATAATACAGGTTGTTTTGATCAAATTGCGATTTATTTGAAATTTTTTTGGCTAAGCCGACTAAGCCGATAAAATTTTATCGGCTTGGCCGGTCGAAAAATTTTGATCGACCAGGATCACTACATGTTGGATATAATATTAGTAATTTTTAGTTTTTGTAACTGGGCGGGTTGGCTTTACAAACTTTAAATCATAAATTGTAAAATTTTTTTTAAAAAATTTTTATTAAAATAAAATAAATTGATATTTTAATACTAAATTCATAAAGTCAAATTAATTACCGTAAACTGCCACATAACTTGAGCCTTGACCCATGTGAAAAATTTTGTAGCCGATTATTATCAATTACTAACCAGAGGAATATATATCGATAATAATTTCCCTGTTGATTTCTATTGTCATCAGAAATTTTTATACATAGATATTGATCGATATATAGCACTTAATTGTTTTATATCGATTATATAATATCGTTATATATCGATTAAAATATCATTATATATCGATTAATTGGATAAAAATCGATATATATCTATAATCGATA
>QKWP01003116.1:6211-29050 GCA_003550325.1 Gigaspora rosea | reverse complement strand
ATAGGTAAATTAGATTTACAAATCTGTGTAACAAAAACAAAAAATAAACTTTTATAAAACAAAAAATAAATTTTTATTACCTTAGGGTTAGGGTGGGACCTGGGATAGGGCAGGAGGCATAGTTTATACCAAAATTTAGCAAAGAATTTTTTTTATTAGAGCTCCAAAAGTGGTTTCATAAGCAAACTTTAGAGATATGAATGTTTTTTAAAAAATAAACAAAAAAACCAAAATTTTATATTACACCTGATCTTAAATTTTGATTGGCTATTCTAATGGTTTTGTGTAACATGGTGTAAAACACCATAGGTGCGTTTTTAGTAAAACTCATCTTAGAAAATATTTTTAACTATAAAAAAAAATTTTATTAAATAAATTTATTTAAAATTTAAATAAAGTTATAAAGATAAGTAAGCAAATTTCAGATATAAAATTTGTTTGAAAATTAGACTAATTTTATGAAGTAATTTAAGTTTAAAGTTTTTACTAGTAATTACTATATATATATTTTTTTAAATTTATATATAAAAATATGAAAAAATGTGCTTGTCACCAGTGGTGACATGCCCTGTATAACATACAATCAAAACAAAGATAAATATATGTAAATTTATTTTCGTTAGGGTTAGGGTTAGGGTTCAGGTTAGGGTTTGGGTTAGAGGTAACTATATAGTAAAATTTCACAAGAAATTTTTTTTTGCTAGAATAAAGAGTGGTTTCATAGTCAAAATTTTTAGTTATCGAGATATTTTTGAAAATGGCGTTTTTTCGCTTCGATTTCATGTTACATGATCAGGTATAACATTATTCCTGATCTTGATTCTTATTGGCATGATTGGCACGGGATTGTCACCACCACTAACAAATAGATTTACTCTAAAAATATAGCTATAATTTTTTTAAAATTTAAAGTAATATAATTTATAATAAACTAATTTGATATCAAAGAATTTTTGTAAATAGAATTAGAAGATAAATTTTTATAACTTTTAATTAAAAATTAAGAATTTAATCAGTAAAATTTTTTTAATTCTAGCTAAATTTATCTAGCCTACTAATAACTTACTATAAATAGCAATAATTTAAATTAATTGAAAAAATAGCTTATAATATAAATAATAATTATTACAATGTAACTCATAATAATCTTTTAATTATAATTAGTTTTTACTATTTTTTATATGGAAATAGAAACTTGTAGCACCCGCAACATGTCGCACCCTGATTCTGTCCAATCAAATCGCACGATTTTATAGGCGAAAATTTTATTTTTTAAAAATTAAAAATTTTACTAGTAAAATATAAAAATAAATAAGTGATATCTAAGTATATCAAATATAGTATAAAATTTTATTCTAAACAACTTTTTATAACTCATAAAAATAGATTGTCTTAGTAAAAAAATGTTTTATAAGAAAAATCAAAAATTTTGAATATTAGCACATATAAAACTTTTTTTTACTAATTTAATTTATATTTATATTTAAATATTATATGTAAAATTTTATACTAAACAACTCTTTCTAAGTTAAAAAGGTAGATTGTTTTAGAAAACAATCTTTTATATGTACTAACTTTGAAAATTTTTGATTTTTCTTATAAACCATTTTTTTACTAAGACAATCTATCGTTATAACTTAAAAAAAGTTGTTCAGAATAAAAATTTACATTATATAATATGCTATTATATATATATTTTACACTTTATTAAGTAAAATTTTTAATTTTTAAAAAATAAAATTTTTGTCTATAAAATTGTATGATTTGATTGGTCGAATCAGGGTGCGACATGTCACAGGGCCCAAATTTATTTTTCCTTTTTAATAAATATTCAATATATTTAATATATAATGAATACTAAAAAGTTTTTGAAAACAATAAAGTTTTAAATTATGCTCTTTTGAGAACATAACTTTATATTTGAGAAATTATATATAAGAACCTGACTATATATATATTAAGAAAGAGAGGGGGTAGGCCTCTAATAAAAAATAATCAGGTAATTAATATCATGGCCCTTATTGTTCTAACCTTCTCAAAGTTTCAGTCTTCCTTTTATTTCAGGTAAGGGCTGGTTCTTCTAAGCTCAAATCCTCTAGTTTCTTTCTTTTATTAGGTTGGTATAACTTGCCATTTTTCATTATTATCTTGATCTAGGATTTCTTATTTAGTGACTTTACTTGTCAGATTTTTCTTTTTTTGGTATTATCTGATATTGTGACTATATTCTGCAGTCAACTTGTTTATTTGTTATAGTCATTTGTCATGAACAAAGCATTTTCTTATAAACCTATTTTTCTATTTATAACACTAGTAATAGTACAGTTTTTGTCTCCTAGTTGGACTTGAACTGGCAGCCTTGCGAACATGATCCCAGAGTGCTGCTATTGCACTATTTCTCTAAAGGATTGTTGTACTAAATTTAATATTAAAAATTATAAAAAAATACAAAGTTTAAAAAAATTTTTTTGCAATAATTTATTGTTAATATAAAAAAAATACTACTAACCCATTTTTGAATATTTATTAGATTTTTGTATATAAAAAAAAATTGGGTTATAAATTTTTTAGATTTTTTATGAGTTTTGAAAACTGTCTAAATTTTGTAAATTAAAATCTATCAATAAATATAATTAAAAACTATTTAATTTCTTTTATTGATAAATATACAGTTATATCTGGGTTATATTCCTACTGGATTATATTCCAACTTAAGTTATATCTCAGATTTAAACAATGCAAATTTTTTTATATGTTTTATATGTTTTATATATTGAGGTATATTCTACCTTAGTTATATCTCCAAAAATGCTCTGGAAAAAAGAAATAATATAACTTAGTTATGACTGTAATCTAAAATCTATTTAATTTTACTTATTGTTATAGTGCAGAACTTTCTAATATTTTATATTCACATGTACATTTTAAACTTCAAACATCATAAATATTTAAATTTTGATAAAATTTATATTTGCACTAAAAATTGCTAAAGCTATTAGTGCAAACCTAAGCTATTTAATTAAATATAATAAAATTTATACATTAATACTAGATCCATATAGTTAGTCAAGCAATTGATATCTGTGGTTTAACCTGTCACATATTTCATAAATGCCTGGTATTAATAAGTAAAACTTTTCTTCAGAGTTATTTTTGCCACATACTACACACATTTATTATATTAGCAAATAAGTTGAATCTGTGTTTTTATATGGTCTATCTGCTAGCATGTTTTAAAAATTTAGAATCTTAAAAAAAGAATTTTGAATCTTTGGTTTGTTAAATATAAGTGTGAAATATAAAATTTCAAATTTAATACTGTTATAAAAGTTATTTTGCTTTTATATAGCATAAAATTCTAAAATTTTAATATATAAATAAAGGTTGTAAACATAAAAAATCAAATAAATTTATTAAAAAAGTTTTAAAAACTATATCTGATTACAGATAGAATATTGTTTCTAGATCATTATACAAACATTCTAATTTTTTATCCTTTTCCTTCAATTTTTCTTCTAGGACTGAAATAATTTGATTGTTTTCCTCTATCATATCTCAAAATTGAAGATGGATTAGATTTTTTAAAATAATTGAGCTTTATACTCCAGATGTATTCAAAAAATCTGTGTTTCCAAAAAGTTCATATAATGACTTAATTTATTTGAGATTTTTTGCTTGGACTTTTATTGTCAAAGTACTAATATACTTTTTGTTAATTATTAATTTTTTTTAAATATTGGGACAAGAATTATATCCTGCACATCTTTTTTGGATTTTTCTTGGATTGTTTGAGGCATTTTTACAGAAAAAAATTTAGCAAAGATAAAGAAAATTTACAAAAAATTTAGTAAAGATAAAAGAAATTTAGGAGAAATTTTAACAAAGTAAAAATATTTTTATTTAATTTGTGTATGATTTACAAACTAAATACAATTTATATTAATTGAGAATTTTTGATTATACCTGATTATGCAATTTTATTGGTTATTACATGTGTAATTCAAATTGTGTTTTTATCAGTTACTGTATACTTGGAATTAATATACTATAGCAATTCAAATTGTAAGATTAGTTGATTTATTGGTTATCATATACACACTAATTAAACATAATATAGCAAATCAAATAGCATAATAGAAAGTCCTAATGACTGTAATGTCAATCATTATATTAGAGTACTAGTATGAAAGTAGTCACATTTAAACCAGAACAGAATATTAATGCATTTATATATAAAGATATATTATATATATATATAGGCTAAATGCTAAAAAACAGAATGAAATTAACAAAAAAAAACTTTAGAAAATTATATAAATCTTAAAATAAACATAAAAAATACAAATTTTAAAGAGCTATACTACAAAATTTTATTAATACTGTATAACTACTTTTGTATTTTAAGTAAAAAATCGATCTATTAGCTTCTACAATCTTTAAATAATAGGTATTACATACTGTAATTATAAATATTGTAATTGTCAAATATTTTCTTTTGATATTTGAAATACATTTTTTGCAAATTTATAATAACAGCTAGTATTGTTATTATTACAATTCCTAACTTTGTAAGGACCTTTAATTTGGTTTAGTGATATTTTTTAAAATTTAATAATTTTAATTTACAAAATAATAACAAGAGGATTTCTAGGTATCTCTAGCTAGAGATATCTAATAACAACATTTTAGGTCTAATAAACAATAAAAAACAAATAAACTATATAATAATCATTTTTGTATTGTACAAATGTAGCATAAAAAATAATCATTATTGATTAGCTTAATAAAATAAAAAAATAACAAAAAGAACAAAAAGGTAAAAAAAATGAAAATACAGAAACAGCTACACTATTAACCTATTTCAAACCATTAATTAAAAATATTAAAAAAGCAATTTTATTTATAATACTTCTTTTACTCCAAACTATGTGACTTTAATTCAAATTCAAATCATATATTTAAGTATAATTTTGTATTACATTATAATAGCATCTTATATAAGATCTTACAAACCGTAATATAAGCAAAATATTATATAATATATTTCGAAATATTTCGAAATATCAATTTTTTTTGAAATATTACGAAAGTAATTTTTAAATATTTCGAAATATATTACGAAATATTTTGAACTCTTTCAAAATATTTTAGGACTAGGAAACCAAGCTGGATCAGTAGATCTGTAACCTGGATCGCGCATTAGACTAATTTTTTGAAATAGTTTAAAATAGTCGATAATGTTCAAATTCTGTACTACAAGATCAAATTAGATCTTTTTGTTTATAATTAGATCTTCTATTTGTTTTTTTTCTATTTTTTGGTTTTTATTTTTTGTTTTTGTTTGTTTTTTTTTCGGTTGTATTTTTTTCAATTTTTTTTTTATTTATTTTTTAATTATTTTATTTTATTTTATTTTGGCACTTTACAAAAAAAACAATAAACTTTTCAAAACATTGCGCTTACCAACTACGACTTCTGTCACTTCAAACCCCAGCAATTTCTAAATTTTTAAGAACGTTTCTTTAGAGAAATAGGCGCAAGTTTTTAAAGTTCTTGCAAGGTTTTGCTTCATTTATTTTTTTGTTTCGTGTTTTTTGTTTTTGTTTTTTTGGTTTATTTTTAAATTTTTTTTATTAATTTATTTTATTTCAGCACTTTGCAAGAAAAACAAACAACTTTTAAAACATAGCACATACCAACTATGACTTCTGACACTTTCAAAAACACACTCCAGCAATTTCTAAATTTTCAAGAATGCTTTTTTAGAGAAATGTGTGCAAGTTTTGCAAGTTTTCACAAGTTCTTGCAAGTTCTTGCAAGGTTTCGCTTCATTTATTTTTTTATTTGTATTTTTGTTTCTGTTGTTTTGGTTTATTTTTAAAATTTTTTATTAATTTATTTTATTTTAGACTTTGTTAGAAAACAAACAACTTTTCAAACCTTGTGCATGCCAATTACGACTTCCAACACTTTCAAGACCACTTCCACCAATTTCTAAATTTTCAAAAATGCTTCTTTAAAGAAATAGGCGCAAGTTTTTGCAAGTTTTTGCAAGTTCTTGCAAGATTTCGTTTCTTTTATTTTTTTATTTCATGTTTTTTGTTTTTGTTTTTTTGGTTTATATTAAAAATTTTTTATTAATTTATTTTATTTCGACACTTCGAGAAAAACAAAACTTTTTAAAACATTGCGCATACCAACTATAACTTCTTATACTTTCAAAAACACACCCCTAGCAATTTCTAAATTTTTAAGAATGTTTATTTAGAAAGTTTTTGCAAGTTTTGCAAGTTTTTGCAAGTTCTTGCAAGGTTTCGCTTCATTTATTTTTTGTTTTGTATTTTTTGTTTGTTTTTTTGGTTTATTTTTAAATTTTTTTATTAATTTATTTTATTTCGACACTTTAGCAAGAAAACAAACAACTTTTCAAAACCTTGTACATTCCAACTATGACTTCCAATACTTTCAAGAACAATAGAAAACAAAGAAGCAAAGATAATAGCTAACTGTGGGATGAGCGAAAATAAGTATGTATAACTAGTTTTTTGTATATAGTAATAGAATTAGATGTGACAAAGTGCGAAAGTAGTTTAAAATATTTGTAATAATATAAAAATAATATGTAATATATAATAAAGTATATATTAATTAAAAATGTATATTTAATGAATATAAAATATAATGTATAATAATAATAAATAAATAAATATAAAATTTAATATTAAATTGCAAAACTGTGCAAAATATTGCAAAAACTAGATGTTGGAACCAGTTTTACTTTCACAATTCAGATTTAATTTTTCAACTTCAACTAAAACGGTTTTAACCCGAATTTAAATAAACCCTGGTAATTCAGTTTTGCGATTTTAATAAACTTGTAAAACTGAATCGATCCAAATTTAAAAAAACTGGTTTTCATGGTTGTAATAAAATAGTAGTTAGAACGTTCAAATATCTGTGCTTAAGGCAATTTGTTGAGAATAGTTTATGTATTCTCGTTCCCATCATATGATATTACATATCTCAGGGTAATACGAATACCAAATCCGGCCAGTATCTGTATACTATTACAGCCGTTTTTATAAATTCTGGGACAACTAATAAAATTTTTTCGGCCGAATTCAATAAGTTTTTGAATTTGGAGTTATTGGAATTTGATTTCGGCGAATTCAAAAACTTATCGAATTCGGCTAACAAGTTTTATGAAAATAGCTATAAATGCAAGATTTGCGAACTCGCTATTCTAGATGGCACTAATCCATATACTCTGCATGGCTACGTTCCTGGTATTCGATTTTTCTGTATTATTATATCTGATAATCCAGTTTTATTAAATTTGAATTTTCAGTTTTATTCAGTTTTATTAAATTCGATAAATCCGGTTTTATTAAATCTGAATATAAAATATTCGAACCGGGTTGAACCAGTTTTAAATTCGGTTGCAACAATTCAGTTCCAACCTCTAGCAAAAATCTGTAAAAAAGTATGATTATGTGAATATGTATATCATTTATTTATTTTTAAAAAATTTTGAAAATTTGCAAAAATTTGCAAAATATTGTGAAATAGACCAAATAAAAAATGCAAATTACCTCTTCTACAGGGGTCGCGTACTCATGCAGATCAATAAACTAATGCATGAGAAGATAATATTTTGATATTTTCGCATTGTTTGCAATATTTCGCAATATATTTCAAAATATTTCAAAATAATAACTGTAATATTACCATAATATAATGTAATATATTATGTAATATACTGTGATGATTGTAAGATTTTCATAATATTATGGGGCATAATATCTTATGTAAGATTATGTATATATAATTCACAGATGTAGAATATGTAAACTAAACATTTTAGGCTAGAGGTATCTAAAATTTTTCTAATATAAAATCTTTATTCTTTATATATTTTACAAATATTAATTAAATTGCTTATCTATATATTTATTTATTTTATTTATTAATATATTCACATATTTAGTTATTTATATATCTATGTATATATTTGTATATTTATATATTTATTTATATGCATTATCTTTATTATTTGTATATTTATTATTTGTATATTTATTATTTGTATATTTTATATAATTTATATACTTTTACTTTTATAATTTGTACATTTATATATCTATATATTTAATTATTTGTATACCGTAGATTTCCAAAAATAAGCTACTCTGAAAATAAGCAACCCCTCTGATTTTTTTCAAAATTTTCAAAAACGCGTTGGTAGTTGCTACATATAAAACTTTTTTTTACTAAGTAAACTTCAAAAGTCGATTAAGTAAAGTTGTTCAGAGCATAAAAATACACTTGCTGTAAAAATTTGGTATCATTTGGACAACTTTTTATTAGTATGTTTTTCAATGAATTTATATGTTTGTAGCCATAGTTACTGTAACCACATTTTATAAAATTGTTAATAACTCAAAATTTTACTAGGGTAACCCCTGTTGTGTTACTAACAAAAAATGCTTCTTTCGCGATTTTGTAATAATTTTAACTTTAAACCTAACCCTAACTCTAGCCAATCACAACTATAACCCTAACTCTAACCCTAATCCTAATCTTAATATTATACTAACTCTAACCCTAACTATATTACATCTAGGCTTAGTTATGGACCCTGGTTATTGTAACCTATGGTTACAATATATTAATTCTTTTTCAATTTTTTTAAAAATTCAATATTTCGAAAATAAGCAACCTCCTTGTTTTTTTGTATAATTTTTTGGCCAAAAAAGGTTGCTTATTTTCGGGAATATATGGTATTTATATAGGGACTGCCTATTTCCACCATGGTATTTTGCTATTTCTATCATGTTACATGAAAAGTTACTATTTTTAGATTTTAATATAATATTGTATATTATAATTTTAATAATTTTTAATTGGCCCAACTTGATTTAGGACACCAAAACAAGACATGTGGGGGCTCGTCAGTAGAAAAGGGGTAGAAAGTTTTTACCACTTTTTTTTTAAATTTTAAATTAAAATAGTTCAATAACTACTATATCAAATTAAATAAAATTTTTTTTATTTTAATTTAATAACTACATATAATTAAAATAAAAAAAAATTATTAAATTTAGTTTAGTAGTTATTGAGATATTTTAGTTCAAAGTCTAAAAAACTTTTACTTAGAAACTTTCTACCCCTTTCTACTGACGAGCCCTATATGTAATGTTACATGACATTAGTGATATGTAACCAAAAATTATTTTTGCGAAATTAATGCACTGGGCCTTTGTGTAACATACATGCATATGTTGTGTAACCAGTATATGTACTGTGATTGGATGTTGCTTTGAACCTAGATTTAGAGTTAGGGCCAGAATTATGTCTAACCCGCCAGGGGTATTATCATTATAGTGCCCACTAGCATTAAGCTTAATGCTGGCCGACCCAACCAAAATAATACTTGTGTAATGTTACACAACATTAGCAGCGTGTAACCAAAAATTATTTTTGCAATATCAGTGCACCGGGCTTTTGTGTAACATAAGTACATATATTATTTTGAATTCTAAAAATAGAAAATCTTGTGTAACATGGTGGAAATAGCAAAATACCATGGTGGAAATAGTAGCCCCCTAAATATATATGTAGTAGAAGTTGGTTTAATAAAAAAACTAAAGGTACTGCATTTATATTTGGTTTGTAAAATATTTTATTTCAATATTTAATTTATTGTTCTAATACTGTTATGATAGTACTATTTTTGAATAGAATAAGAAGTAACTCCAAAAAAATATAAATGTAAATAAAAAAATCAATATATAGGTATTAAATAGTTAGTCATTTATATTTAGATACTATAAGTACACAAATGTTTAAATATATTAGTAAGTAAATAATTTGTAGTAGATTTGCAAACAATTGAGCTTGTCAATAATGCAAATAATTAAATATGCAGGTATTCAAATAATAAATATATAGATGTGCAAACATGTAAAGATAAATAAATAATTGAATATATTGGTATATAATTTTAGGAAAATCCTATGTGCCAGCCCGAGTAGGCTAAAATTTTTTTACCACCCCTACAATAGATCGGCCAATCAGATAAGTTTTTATTGTTTTTTTTTAGATTAGATCTTTTTTTTTTATATTTACTGCTGCTTCTCTTTTTTCCAGGTGTGATTTCGCCGTTGGAGCCCGCCGTTGGTACTGTCATTACTGGAAGTTTCAGGTAAGTTTTTTGTCTTGGTGTCTATTTTTTTTCTTATATATTTACTACTGCTTCTCTTTTTTCCGGGTTTGATTTCGTCGTTGGAGTCGTTATTACTAGTGTTATTGGAGTCACGTTTCTTCTTTTATATTTACTGCTGCTTTTCTTTCTTGATTTCGTGCTATCGTTAATGGTAGGGGTCTTAATGGGTCAGGTTGGGTCAGGTTTGGGCCTGACCCGGGTCTAACCCGCCTCATGTCAAACCCGACCCGGGTCAGACCCGCCTCATGTCAAACCCGACCCGGGTTAGACCCGCCTCATGTCAAACCCGACCAGGTCAGACCCGCTTCATGTCAAACCTGACCCGGGTCAGACCCGCCTCACGTCAAACCTGACCCGGATCTGATCCAACCTGACCCAACCCAGGTTAAACCTGGGTCAGATTATAGCTAATATTAATTATAGCAAATAATGATGGAAGAGCATCAACACTTAAAGATAAAAATGGTCATAATGGTCATAATGAATACAATTAGGAGCTGCGCAACGCAGTCGCGCTAAAACCAGGAACATGATGTAATGTTATCTTGCTCAACTGGTTATCAATTTATAAACGTCTCACTTGGAACAAGACACACACTGAAACAACTTTCAGGCGTAACTATACGCTTCTCTTCTCTTTATTCGTTGCAGTCAAAAGACTAACTTTTGTCTTCTATTTATATTAATTCTGCGATTATATATATTGTTTAACACTTATAATTCTCTAATTTTACTTTTTTTAATGTAATAAAATAAACTCTTAAATTCTACTATAAAACCATCTTTGCTACGGTGATTGATGATCACAATAACGTTGCCCAACATTATATTACTTGTCATAATTCTGGTCAACTATATTACCAAATAAGTTGTTCGAATTTATTTTCATTCTACCTTTGCACTTTTCGCTTTGTTATACATTTCGTATTAAATCGTTAACAATCACTTTATAGACAAATTAATTCATAGACAATTAATTTACAAACAAGATTATTCTACAGACGGTTAATTCACAGACAAATTCATTTTGTTGACTATATATTTAGCCAACAATTACTTAATAAATTGCACCAGCTTTACCTAAATTCTCGAAACAACGTCCATGCCCGCTATTTCGAGAATTTACGGTAAATTAAACTTAATTCTAACGACAATGACTAGAATTAATTGTCTGTGAAATCTGATGTCATTGAAATAACTACCAATAAAACAAACTTGTTTGTGAATAAATCGATTGTAAAATAATCTTACCTGTAATTAAATTCTCTGCAAACTAAATTGTCTGTGAAGTAATTTTGGTGAGTTGATGCTACTGAATAGAATATTAAATAAAAACTCAATAAAATCGAAATAGATCACAATAAATACAATTTGAATCTTAAGGCAGTCTGATAGCGATAGAGAATATTTTACCTGATTTCGTTCTACCATATGATACATATTACTGTGTTCTCAGAATAACACAGATACTTGGGAGTGCTTGATGAAATTGGGCTGGTTTAGTTTGATCATGAACAAATGGTTTAAAACGATAACTAACACACATAATTACGGGAATAAGAGTCCTCTTTATTAATATTACAGAAATACTATCTACAACCCTACTTGTTCTTCCTCCATAAGCCAAAACCAAACCCTTATATATTTTTAATTCATATGGGAGCTTTAAATCACTCGTCAAATCTCACAAACGGGTAATAAAATCTCCAAATGAGTAATTGATCACCCGTCTGGAAATTTGATTACCTGTTTGGAGATTTGATCACCCCGTTTGGGCTTTGATTACCTGTTTGGAGATTCAATCACCCGACTATGCCACAAAATTTGCCAAAATAAAAAATAAATAATGATAAAATAACAATACTAACTAAAAATAGAAAAAGTTGAGCATCATGCACGAAGTAGAAGTATGTGTACACTAGCACAGCACATTGACATGTGAAATGATAGCCTTTTAACGCCCAATCAAATGCAAGATTTTGCGAACTATCATTCTAGATGGAAGGTAACCATACACTCTGGCAATTTGCATGACTGCGTTCCTGGTATGACCTAATTAGTAATTGCGTGATGCAGTCACTAGATCTTCTCTTTATTTATTAGTATAGATAGTTTCACTTCTATTTTTGTATAATTCATTAAATTCTCGATAGTACGTCAACGTGCTAGGCTTAGTAGTACTATCGTTAAATAGCACGTAAAGTGTTATACTACACATTAACGTGCCAAACAACACGTTAACATGTAATATATTAAATCCAAATGTATATAATATAAACAAATGAATTTAAATTCAATAAAGGGAGAGACATGTAGAGAAGTTCCCTTCGATTTTACTTAAGAAAAATAAAGGAAGTAAACTAGTATAGTGCTGAATTATTCAAGTAAATCAGATACTTATTTTCCAGCAATTATTAGAGTTAAATCGGTTAATAGTTACAGTACGAGGACAGATATGCATGTATGTTGCCAAATAATTATGCATAACAATGAGCATGCCGAATCTATTACTTCTATACTATATATTAAAGTGTAAAAGTCAATTTTCATTTAGTTAAAAGAGGTAATTTGTTGATATGAACATGAGTATACAAATGGGCGCCAGTAGCAACCCGTTTTTTGCTTATGTATTTATAAAATAAATAAATCGATATAAATATATATATATAATAAATTGTTAAAATATCACTACGTATAAAATAAAGTATTTATTAGATATATATCAATATATATGTATACATATATTGATATATTATTTGCTATATATATAGTAAATGACATTTCTTAATTAATTGTTAATCTTTCTTCAGACGTTTCCTCACTTATTACCGAAATCTCTTTATTTTCTGCTGGTTTCTTTTCATTAGTTTTTGTGATATTTTCACTTGTTATTTTTTCTTTCCACCAGCTTCTTAAACAAATCGATGCTTCTACTATTTCTTCTTTTAAACGACTTCGATAATCTGAAATTAAATCTCTTCCAATGCTAAAAGACCGCTCATAAGCTGCGCTACTGGCTGGAATTGCCAGATAGTCTCTAGCCATTCTTGATAACCTAGGATAGGTTCCTTCTCTCACTTTCCACCACAACAAAACATCCGTTTCCTCATCTTCTCTTTCCTTCGATAGATAATCTTCAAGCTCGTCATTAGTCCTTCTTTTTGTAAAGATCTTTGATTTAAAAGATATGGCTTCAGTTGGCTGTGTTAAAGATGTAGATAGTTCGGCAGATTTATAAAAATTTTTCCAAATATTTGAAATTCTAAAATTAAATAATATATATATTAATTATATAAATAAAATTGAAATATATGCTTTCTTATACGTAGTGCAAATCATCTAATAACATCCAAAATTGTAACTCGATGAATATTTAGAATTTTGTTTTGTGAAATTACGCTTATACCCTATCGAGTCACAATTTAAAAAAAATATAGCAGAAAATTTTGAATAATAATAATATGAAAGTGTGAAACCTGTAACAGAAAGTTACGTTGTTAATGCAATTCTTAGGGTTAAAGTCAGTTACTTCTTTGGATTGTAATAACGTAACCACTTTCGCAGATTACTATTGCAGGTTTCACTCTGCCATTTAATAATCAACGAGGTATTGTGATTGCCTGAAATTATAACCCTTAAATTATGTAAATAAGAAGCTTGTCAACGAAGTGATGAAGCGATCATTATTGCAAGATTAGATGGATCACATGATCTTTGTCGTTTAGCCTTTTATAGGTTGTTTGTTGATGCAGGTATTTCCTGATTTTGCATCATGATTGCATATATTGGGTGCTTTTTGTATGAATTTTAGCAAACGGGTAAGTCATTTGATGCGTATATGATAGGGACGAAGGAGAGAATGTAGTATAGTTTAAAGGGATTATTTAAGCATTGTTTCTGTTTAAGAAGTGTGTTTTTTTCTATTGCTCACCTTGTAAAAGGCTGGCTTTTTCGTTCTGCCCTTTCCCACAATAATATAAGTTGTTTTAAGCTTGGCGGTTGCAATTGTAGTGCAAAGACACAGTTTTTAGTGTTGAGAGGTGCTGCGGCTACAGGCGCTGTGCAAAGACCTTTTTATTGTTACAGTATTGGGGTTTACGCCTATATCAGCACAAAGACCCCTGCTTTGTATAATACAATCCCAATCATCTTTGCTGCTATATAGACTCACTTTGGCAAATACACCTTTGGGTGGGCATAGTGGGTAGTTTGTAGTTGGTTGTGAAAGGATGTAAGTGTGGTTGTTAGGATGGATTGTCTCAGTTATTGCGAATTAACAGTTATGAGATTAAAGATGTTGCCTAGTTGTTTTGGAGTGAATCCTATAACAATAGCGAACAGAGTTCTTCATCTAATTTTCATTTGCATAGTACAATCCTGATCCTCTTTGCAGCTATATGGACTTTCTTCGGCAAAGACACCTTTTGGTGGGCGTAATGGGTAGTTGTGAAAGGATATAGGCGCTTTTGGATTGTTTCAGTTATAGTGAATTAGCAGTTATTGAGATTACAGATGTTGCTTAATTGCTTTGGAGTGAATCCTGTAATGATAGCAAACAGAATCCCATATGTTCTTTATCTATTTTCAATCTTTTCAATAAAGCCATCTGATCGAGCAATAATAATGGCAAAGACTTGATGCAACTAGATGATTTGCACCATATAAACTATAGTTACATATTTTTAACATCCTCTATTGCTCCAATTTTCATTTATAAAATAATCTAATTTTAACCGTGGGTCTAATACTGTAACAATAATATTAACTTCACTTGTACGATTATAGTATTCCAATAATTTTTCTTTCGTGAATGCTGCAGCATTTCTAATTTCTTTTGGTTTTTCTTGATCATCTTCCTAATCTTCAATATGATCAATAAGGCTATTATATAATGGAATAACAGAAGATAAAGTAGGATGTTTTGAGGACTCCACTTCAATACTTATTTCCTTAAAAACTTCTAAAAAATGCAATAGCAATTTAAGAAAATTCCAATTATCATTAGTAAGTTCTTTATCACGAAGACCTTTATCAGCTCCTGCTATTTTATCTATTGCTATTTGAATCATTAATGCTCGTTCAATCATATCATATGTCGAATTCTATTGTGTAACTACATCAATAATTGGATTTAAAGGTGGTAAAGAATTTGATTCACATGAGTATTTCAATTTTTGAATATGCTGTAGCGAAGCTCGAATAGCACGAATAAGATCTCTAAGTTTAAATTTATAAATTGTGCTAATTAGTTTATGTTTTTAAAAGAACAAAATAAAACAATTACCTTTAGAACAATATTATCTACGCTTGGAAAACCTTTTTGAGTAGCTAAATTTATTATATTGATCAAAACAATGAATATGATTTGTTTCTTTTTGAAATGAGTAAGAATTTTATCTGCCCATATTTCAAGCTCATTAGCAAAAGTATTATTCGATGATGCATTATCCATTGTAATGCAAAAAAGCTATTAAATAAATAATAAGTATTTTGGAATAAAAATTAAAAAATCTAAAAAATTTTATTTACTTTATCACCAAGGTTAAATTCATTAAGTATTTGTATAAATATTTCCTTAATATTTAAACCCGAATGGCTTTCTTCTAATTCTTTAAAACAAAGAATAATGTCTTTGATTTCCCAATCAATACTAATCCAACTGCCTGTAATTGCCATAAATGCCTTTTGACTTTTGGATGTCCAAAGATCTGTTGTCATAGATATTTTTCCTGGAATTGCATCTAAAATTTGAATTAATTCATTTTTTTTTCTTTGTATGCTTTTATAATTCTGTTTTTCATTGTTAATGCAGATATATGAATAAAGTTATGATTATGAGAAGTAACAAACTTCTGAAATGCTGGTTCTTCAACCAAGGTAAAGTAATGATTATTTAGAATAATAAATTTAAGAAGAAGATGTTGCGAGATTAAATTGTTAAATTTTTTCTAATAATATAAAATAACATTTTATATTATTATTAATTAGAAATAAGAAAAATAGATGTTTTACGACAGCATGTTCTATATATCTACGATTAATAAAAATGCCAATTTCAGATTAGAATATGTGTCATCATACACTTATTAGTACATATCATTTCACACATATCAGTGTGAGGTGCTTAATTGTTACATGAGTAATAATATGTAAATTGCAATGAATGTTAATAATAAACTAAAATATATGCTAATTAGCATTTATGCTAATAAGTGCATGATGGCAATCTTTATTATCAGATATATAGTCTGTCAAGGAATAACAATGAAGAAAAATATTTAAACCAAATTATTTACCACTGTTTTTAATAATGAATCTTTAATAACAATTTGAGTTTGTGATGGTTCTGTATTCGGTATTTGATTTGAATGTTCTTTATTTGTATGACACCGATAATTACTAGTACCAATTTTTTTAATAACCTTTTCACAATAATTACATTGTGCAAATCCATTTTTAAGATCTGTCCAATGTTCTCAAACATCAGATGAATTTCATGAAGACATTTAAAAAATCAATTTTATAATTAATGTAAAAAGTTTAATTAAAAAAAAATGTCATATTTATCTTCTTTAAATACTTAAAAATATTTAATATATCGTTAATTATATATATATTATACTATAAAATAAATCATATATGATAATACAAAAAAACAAGAATTGAAACAATAGGTCTTGATAACAAAGATTCTCTTGTACAACCCAGTATAATCTGCTAATAACTAAAATATCAGCATTTTTAAACAATTTTTTAATATTGCCAAAAATTCATAATGCAAAATACGGATTTTGAATTTAGCTAGCTTAGAGTAATCTACAAAAAAAAAGATAGTAATTTTCATATATAGCTCTTTATCTTAAATAATTCTCATGGTTTATTTTTTTGCAAAGCAGATCGTTCTATAATCATGAAAGAAGATATTTAAAAATAGCAAATCAATAAAAATTGTAATTTTTATATAATATAAATACACAAAGAAAAACCTGTTATCGGCTTTCAGTTATAATTGTACTAGACACTGCTTAACTTATTAGAGATTGTATATTTGGTGTAAAATATAACTAAAGCCTGATAACAGGTTTTATTTGACAATATTTACATATTCTTTTATAAGATCTAAAAGGTAGAGGTACGAAGAAAATTAATAATTAATCATCAAGTGATATTATTGCAGTTTCCTTTTTGAGTTTCAGTTTGCACCTTTATGAAAAGTAGAAAATGGGTTGAATTAAAAAAGAAAAGTACAAACCCTTATATAAGTAATAGCTTCGGCACCAAGGATCTGGTGTGAGAAATTAGCATTATTATTTTTTCGACATAACAAACTTGCATCCCAAGTTATTCCTATTTTGTTTAGGCATGTGCAGTTTATCTGTTATGCCAATACAATGAACCTTAAAGGTATTAGCTTGAATTTCGAGTTACACTAAAGATTTTTTTAGAATCAATAAAGTGTTGAATATGTAATACAAAGGCGATTCGAATATAATGAATAAAAAAAAAGATATAACAATAAAGAATTATCTTTAAAAAGACCAATGCAATATCAATGTGATTATTAATAATTATTATTATCGTCATTAATAAAATGTGCAATTTTTATTGTCATTATTAATAAATTATATAATATTATCAATAGTTTATTACATTGCTATGGTATTCATTATGGATTGGCCTGGGCCATTTCCACGATCGGTGAAAAACAAAAAATAGCACATGTCAATTCAAAATTAATGCTATCTCAAAGTAATACAAATATCAAATCTGGTATGCTAATAACAATAGCAGCATGTTACGCTAGCACAGCCCATTAACATTAACTTGGCCCAATCAAAAGCAAAATTTTGCTGGCCCCATTCTAGATTATGCAAGCATAACTAAGTTCCTGATATATCAAAAAAGACTATATGACTTGGAATGCATGTTCGAAAATTATGAAAAACATTTTCATTAATTGCGTTACATGCTAATTATTTAGCAATTAATTTAGATACTCTAATTGGATAAAGAACTACTTATATTTTCATACAATTAGTTTCGTAATAGAAATTGGTCCAGTTAAAAAAGACCAAGCTATTTGGATTCAATCTCTAATTTTACGAATAGAAATTCTACTAAAGACTTCTCTAAATGCACTTATTTTTATACAAACATGTATAATAATGTACTCATCGCATGTACATACTTAACTTTGGTATGTAAATTCTTGATTTATTTCTTTTGATTAAATTTCCCTATCAAAAACAATAAGAAATTTTGATGCATAAAATATGATAATTAGCTTAAAAGAATCCCTTATAATTCCCTATTGTCTTAAATCTTGAATTTGTATGTTAATTTATTTCATATGATACATTCTCAAAATAATAAAGCGATGATTTACTATGTGAATTATTAATTGTAATATTGGGGTAATTGCATGATCTAAAATTATGAAACCCAAACTACAAATATAATCTAAATATTTTTTAAAAAACTTGGAGATGCTAAAACAATACATGAGAAAAAAAAACAAGAATAATACAGAAAACCATGTAAAATAAATAAAACTTATTATATCCCTTGCTTTGTTATGCAGGCATATTTGCCTGCAAAAATTTTAAAATTTTAAATTTTTTAAATAAAACCTTAAATATTAATTTTAGCTATATACTTTCTAAGTAAAAATTATAATATTAGTTCTGTTTTATCAACTTTATTATAAAATTTTTTTAAAATTATTAAAAAACTTTGGTGTAATAAAAGTTTAAAGTTTTTGTTTTGGAACTTTTACTTAGAATTTTTTCTTTAGGTTTTCTCAAATTTTATATGTTCCCGTCTATAAAAAAATTTTTCACTTCTAATACAAGTCTTAATTTTTACAAGTAAATCATATAAAGTCAAATAATGAAAGTTGTCATCCTTTATATAAACTACAATATTGTATTAGAAACTATATTTTTAAAACCAATATTTAAAGAATTCGCCAAGATATTGTAAAATATTTTTTTGGTTAAAAAATTTCTTTAAAATTTAATATTTTTAGCTTATAAGCAATATAAACTTTTTGTCTTATAATATAAATTTAAATAATTCAAAAATATAATCCTTGTTATTAAATTTTATAATACCAAATTTTATTTAAATATTTTAAATGATTAAAAAAATAGATCAGAGGTATATTTATAGTAAGTTTACAGGCAAATTTGCCTGCGAAGTAGTACAAACTAAGGGATAGGTTTAACACGAAGCTAAATATTAGAAATATATCTGCATATAATCATGAGTATAAATAACTAATGCATATTAATGCCTAAATATATTTATGTAAACATGTTATCTAAATAATTTGTATTAGCAAAATTAGTGTTATTTAAAGTATTCATAATTCTTATATAAAGAAAAATTCATATTTAAATAAATTTGAAGTTACCAGTTTATAATAGTTCGATTAGTTTACTCAAGTAATAAACTACTGAACACTCATCTTGCTATCCTGATAGCTATAAATTTAAAAGGTAATAAATTATAATATTTTATTGGTACTAATAAATATACCAACCTTTTTAAATAATTTGTTTTACAAATTAGACCAATTAAAGCAAGAGTTATACTAGTAATATAATAGATGATGAGAATTCGCATTTTTTTCATCAACTCAGCTATCCGATAAATCGTTTATAAGATCTAATAGTCCGGAAACAGAAAACAAAAGTACAGACGCAGAAAGTGAAAATGAAAACTCTACTTACAATAATGTTAATTTAGGTCTAAACAATATTTCAAAAAAGCGAGGTTGGTCGTGGAAATACTTCGAAATGGAAAAAGTATCTAAATCAGTTCAAGAATTTAATACTATATGTAATGTAAATGACAATACTGGTAAAAAATGTAATGCTCAATTAAAAGTTTCAGGAGGGCCAACGTTAATTTTAATCTCTCATCTTTTAAACCATCATGGTATTACTCAGAATAGGCCTGGATATAACAATTTAGACAAATAATTTTTAGTTAGTAATTAAATTAATATGAATAACTAAAACTTTCGAATACACTTTTTTTTAATTTATTTCTTACTCTGGCTATGCGATCCAAAACTGATTCACTTATAAAACTTACATGTCTACAAAGGATCTCTATAATCATATTTCTTTAGTCATCATAAGCTTTAATCAATATGAAGTATTTGTCGGTTCAATCTAATATAATAGTACTATTTATTACGTTGTTCATCTATAACTTTTTTAATAATACTTAGTTGATATTTTCATAGCAGACTTAAAATCTAAATTAAAAATAATAAGCGTTATACTCCTAACATAGTGAATTTAAAAGTACTTTTCTTATTGTACCAGGAACGTAGTCATGCTTGCATGTGAAGTGCATGGAATAAGCAAAATTTTATTAATCAAACATGTTAAATAAATTAATAAGCAAAACAAAAAAACATAGATACCTGCAATTCAACTAATTTTTGGGTGAAAAAATTGGGGTTAAAAATTTCTTGTGAAAGGTCCTAAGAAAACACCCAAGGTATATTAACATATTAAATCTTTATACCAGGAATGGAGTGCATGGTTATCTGAAGATGTGAACAAATACGGTTCTTTGATAGGGTTATATTTTACATGACACTGATGATCCAAATCTGCATTTTATATTAAACCGGTTTGATAGACTTTTTTGTGTATGTACGTGCTATTCGTCCCTACAAAAAGGACTATTTTTAAGTAAATATTTCAGGTTTACGTTTCCTGTCTTTGAATTACTAATTATCGTGGTAAGGATTGATGTTTAAGGGATTCCGGAATGTGACTACAGTAATAATTTTTTTATGTGTCCATTGTTTATTATCGTGCTTTCTCGATTTATGTGTTAATATTGTAGCTTGTTTTTACTTGTTTTACTCGGGATTCCTTTGGATTATCAATTGTGTATCAAGTCACTTGATATTTACCAGGAACGAAGTGCAATGTAGTGTATAGTTATCTGAAGAGTGAAATGATGTGAACAAATACGGTTCTTTGATTGGTTATATTTTCATATGACATTGCATTTTATAATAATCCGGTTTGATATAGCTTTTGTACGTACGTGCTATTCGTACATAATTACCCCTTAATGGAATAATAAGGTAAAGCATTGTTGTAAAGCGTGGTAAAATTAAGGTAAAGGGTAAGTTCATAGTGATACTAAATTGGTAAAACGGAAATTTAAAGATATTTAATAGTAAATGGAAATTTAAGAATATTTAAGGATAAAACGGAAATTTAAGAATATTTAAGGGTAAAACGGAAATTTAAGGATATTTAAGTGTAAAACGAAAGTTTGTGGAAAATTAAGTGCTTTATCTTTCACTGCCTGACTTTAGTCTGGCTCTTTCGCAAAGTGGTCCCACCTGGTCCCTCCAAACAAAAAAAAAAAAAAAAGAAGTGAGAAAAAAAATAATAAACTTTCGGTTAAGCGTAATATGCAGGTACCCATTCTTTCTAGGTTTAACCAGATGATCTGCATAAGTCAGGTGTAGTAAGAGTAGAGGTAAGGCCATCAAACCTGTGTGGTATAGGCCATAAAACCTGTGTGGTATAGGACAACAAACCTGTGTAGTGTAGGCCGTCAAACCTGTGTAGTATAGGCTGTGAAACCTGTGTGGTATAGGCTGTGAAACCTGTGTGGTATAGGCCGATTGACCTGTGTGGTATAGAGAATAACATGTCAATTATAAATTTGTTAATTGATGGGACATGAGCTGCAGCGAGGCACTACTCCCATTGTGTGTTTTCAATAAACTGATCTAAGCGAGAATAATAATTCTTCTGTTCCTGGTTTTGCATAACAGCATCGCGTGCTACCTTATTTCAAGATTTATGGTTTTATTACATTAAAATTCATAAAATACAAACCTGTGGTGTGTTCATTACGTTATTGACGCGTTCCATACTTAGATATATACTAGTCGATATAAAAAACATCTTGTATGTAGATTTATTCCTTTAAACCGATGAAAAAAGTGGCCAATCAATATAAAAAATATTTCGTATGTAGTTAAAATAACGAAAAAAGGTGTGTAAATCTCGCAAAGCTTATGTTTATGGCCAGATAAAATTATTAATAATGTAATTTCTATAACAATAACTTTACTGCACGATCCATTCCAGGTCTATTATTATCAGCGAATATAATAACGTAAACTTGCGTAAGTTATTACAGCCCGAAATATTGCGCAATAATTACGGTCTAGATGAAATATTGTGCAAATAATTGCGAAATATTGCGCAATAATTAACGTAATATTATGAAATATATTACGCAAAATTACGAAAATTATAGCATAATATTACGTTATATATTGCGCAATATTTCGAATTAATTCAAAACAATTCGAATAGACGTAAATGGTTCAAATAGCAAAATATTTAAAACTAAAAGATAGCTACTAATAAGTAAGTAAAGATAATCAATTCAAATTTATCAAATTCTATTCGAAATATTTCGGTGAATTTTAAATTAATTCGAAATAAATTAAATATGAATAATAGGAAATATATTTAAACGAAATTATTATCCGATTTATTAGATATTTTCGAATTAATTCGAAAAAAAGCAAAATAAATAAACTTTATTTAAATAAA
>QKWP01003115.1:8139-32181 GCA_003550325.1 Gigaspora rosea | reverse complement strand
TTAGCAGGTAGTATATATTTTTGATTCTTTTTTTCTCTCACTATATTCAATCTAACACCACTTTCGTATTTGCATGCTCACCCACTTGGTTCTTTTTTTATTTCCTTAGTTTCCGATCTTTGTCTCTTCTTTGCTTTTTTTTAGCTATGCAAAGTCAAAAGGTATGAGTGATAAAATGTTTTCATAGCTGTAAAAATTGAAAAAAAGTTGAATACCGGGTGAAAATTGTCTATTCGAGATTTTAAAATGGCAAAAAGCAAAAGGTATAAGTTCGATAAAACGTTTCCATAGTTGTAAAAATTGAAAAAAAAGTTGAATACCGGGTGAAAATTGTCTATTCGAGATTTAGAATGGCAATCTATACGAAATCGATCTTCACATTTCGATCCCCAAATGCCACTTCACGAATATGAAACTTGTTAACAAAAGTTCACTACGTTCTAATTCTTTGCCAAGTTACTCTTTAGGTTCTAGTATGTGAAACAACAACGGTATTACTGTTATATACTAGTCATACAATCACGTTGGCTTTGAGCACAAAAAAAATTATCAGGATTTATTTGTGACGATTTGTGTCATGCCTTATTAGTAAATTGATCATCATTCCGAAACGTTATACCAATTAATGTATAAAAATATAAATATAAATATATTTATTAAATTATAGATTCTAAAAATTTTCACTAAGACATGGCAATAATTTGTTAAGTACATAATTTTTATCAAATAATTTTATTGTATAAGTTAAAATAAATACTTTTATTTGCCCCTTTAAAAATATCCAAAATTATTTTCTGTAATGACAATCAATTAGCAGAAGCAAAGAATTTATGATATACTAGAAACGTAAGTATTTAAATGAAGTTTGGGCAATTTTTATATTGAATTAGTGAGATCATGAATACTAATAGCATATACAAGTATGGTACATGTGAAAATTATGGAGACAAAGTTATTCTATTTGCATTAATAAATTTGTTGTAAACCAATAAAGTTAATTAGGTGCAAATTATGGATTTTGATATTATTTTTAATTTAGCAACTTTTTTTAAATCTTATAGCTATTTTTTTTTTAAAAAATAATACTTTATTTTATAAGACAAAAACATATATAAACAATTTAGCTATTTAATCTTTTTAATAAACAATTTATTACCATATTATATCAAATGTTATAACCACTATATTATATCAATATTACAATTACTGTATTATATTAAATGTTATAATCACTTAATTAGTAATTCAGATATGAAACAGACCAAATTTCAATAAATTATTGTGCTATGTTTACTATATAATTTTTACTTTTTGCCAAATCTGCATTTCCAACAAGGTAAAATAATTTTTTTACTAAATAAATCTTATTTTTTATTCTAAAGAAGTATAAAGAAAGAAATTTTAATTATAATAGTATTGAAAATATTACAATTAAAATAATAGATTATGAGTTATAAGTATTTTAATCTTTATAATTATATGGTTTCCTATTATTTTCTTGGACATGCAGATTTTTTAAACAATAGTAAATTTTATTATAAGATATTCCGATTCATATCTGAATTATCAATTAAGTTTTTTAGAATGTAAACTCACCTTCATCAGCAAGTCATTTTTACATAAGCAATATAGAAATTCTACATATATATATTTAAAAATTATACATAGATATATAAATATTTAAAAATTATAAATAGATCTATAAACCCAAGTAGACTTATATAGTTTTAATTTATACATAAATATAATTATAAATAATGTTTATTTAAAAGCTACGTATCTAAAATTTAAAACATTAAAATGTGTTAAATAGCCAAATAAGTAAATGTTAAAATGAAAATAAAAGTTATAATCGGAACTTGTATCTAAACCACAAATCTATTAAAAGAGTAGATATAGATGTGATTTAAATAAAAATTAAATTCCTCAAACCAACTGAATTGACAATTTAAAAATGTCAAAAATAAAAGATAGTTAAGTTTTTGTATATTAAATACTTTAAAACAAACTATTAAATATTTTTTTATTTCATCTAAAAATGTGATATATGTTTAAAAATTTTATAATTAAAAGTTGTTGGCTTTTTTTTTTTTTTTTACATTTTCCAGGCATTATTTCCTGGAACGCCAAGTAGGCGTACTTATTGTTGGCTTTTTTATAAGTCTACTATATAAATTACAGTGAATTTTTTATTTTTTTGCACCTCCCTAAACCCACAAGAAACTCATGGTTTCTGGACTCATATTCCTTCGCTCTGTCCAAAATTAACATAATGATCATCTAGAATTATGAATTAGTGCTATCATATTTGTGATATCAGATTTGTGATGTCAGATTTGTGATATCAACAATTGAGATTGGCTAACTATATTTACTAGCATATATTTTACTAGTCCAATGTCCATTCGGATGCTTTTGTGTAAATAAAAGATTTGCTGTAAAAAGTTCGTTGATTAAAATGAAACACACATTTAATAACTTTCACTAATAAAAAATAATTTTATTAGTAATAAGCTTTATTAAGTTACACATAATCATCTTAATGATATTATACGCTTAATATTTTCCGCTAAATAAAAATTTATTTTTTGACACTTTGACTCATTGATTGAGGCGTTTGAGAACGACCTTAATAATAGTATTTATACCGTATAAACCAAAATAGCATTTGTTTTCTTATTTGTTCGAGTTGATTTGATGATTTTTCTTAACTGCGTTTATAAAAGTTATTTCATAACCTATTTAAATGTGATTGATGACGCTAGTTTAATTTAATTCTAAATTTGAGAAATTATTCGATATTTCTACAATACTCATCGATTTACTAATATATTCGGAAAATCTTTTCGTATCGTATATCTTGCTAGCAAAAACATCATGTGAATGTATTTGTTTATTCGGTTGTGGTTTAATCTTATTAGCTTCTAAAATTTGTTTTTTGATTTCATTATCATATTCCTGATCTATTTCATCTAACCATCGAGTGACTATTTCAATAATTTCTGTTGCAGTAGGTCGTTTATTAAATTCTTTATCCATACATTTCGTAGCTAATTTAATATAGCAATCAGGTCCTAAACATTTAGGTCTTGATCCATCAATAATTCTGGATACAAGATAATTATCAAAGGGAATTCCATCAAATGCTCTTTGTCCGGTTGAAATCTCTGTCATGATAACTCCAAGACTGTAAATATCTGATGCTTTAGTATACGGTTGACCAACCAAAACCTCAGGTGCTATATATGGAAGAATACCACAAATTTTTCCGTCCTTTTCATTTTTAGAAAGTCCAAGATCTGTGATATAAGCATTATCTATTTCACTTTGCAAAATGTTTCCAGAATGTAAATCACGATGAACAAATTCCTGAGAATGAATCGATTCGAGATCCGAAGCTATACAGTACAGAATATTCAATTTATCCCTCCATTCCAATTGCGATACTTCTACAAGGTTTTGTCGCAATGAACCATTCGATGCAAAATCCATAACAATAATATAATCACCATCATCATTTCTTGATACTCCATTACATTCTAAGAACGAAGGATTTTTGTAACCTATTTCACAGTAATTTTTCAATTCTTGTATAAATTCTTGGTCATTTTTATTTGAACCATAAATCACTTTAAGTGCAACACTTCTCCAGTTGCTATTAATTCTATCAAACCAGCGTGCATAATATACAACTGCAAATCCCCCTCTTCCAATTTCCCTGATATCTCTGAATTCATTATAATCAATCCAAGTTAATTTAAATTTCTCATCATCTAATATTCTTTTAAGTCCTGGATTGATATGATCTGGTGATTTATTAGTTTTCAAAAGATTTCTATATTTTCTGAACCAATGGTTTGCACTCTGAATATCTCTCTTTGTACCGACCCCGTTCCGATAACAATAAGCTGTTTGAATCATTCCAGCGGAATTTCCCATAGCTGCTGATTTCTCATAATAAATAAATGCCTTTTGTTTATCAATTTCGACACCAATTCCATTTTGAAAATAATAACCAACATTATATGTTCCATTAGAATTTCCTTTATCAGCAGACTTTTGGTAGTAAACAAATGATTTGGTCATGTCCTTTTCGACACCAATACCGTTTTGAAAACAATATCCGACTTGAAACATTCCATCAGAATTTCCAATGTCGGCAGATTTTTGATAACATAAGAACGCCTTATTTTCGTCCTTTTCAACACCAATTCCATTTTGATATGAATATCCAAGCCCATTCATTCCATCAGCATTTTCCAAATCAGCTGATTTTTGATAATAAAAGAATGCTTTATATTCATCTTTTTCAGCTCCAATTCCTTCTTGATAACAATAACCAACTTCAAACATTCCAATAGGATTTCCCATTTCGGAGGAAATTTGATAATAAGTGAACGCCTTATGTTCATCTTTTTCAACACCAATTCCTCTTTGATAACAATAGCCGACTTGAACTATTCCGTTGGGATTTCCCATATCTGCAGATTTTTGATAGCAATTGAATGCTTTATTTTCATCTTTTCCAATCCCAGTTCCATTTTGATAAAAAACACCAATATTGTATGTCCCATCAATGTGTCCCATTTCTGCAGATTTTTGATAATAGCCAAATGCCTTATATTCATCTTTTATGATGCCTATTCCATGGTGATAACAATATCCAACTTGGAAGCATCCATCAGGATCTCCCATTTCAGCCGATTTTTGATAGTACATAAATGCCCTAACCTTATCTTTTTTAGTTCCGATTCCATCTCTATAGCAATGAGCAACTTGAAGTCTACTCTTAGCGTGCCCCATACTAGCAGATCTTTGATAATATGTAAATGCTTTATTGATGTTTTTTTCAACACCAATTCCATTATGATAACAAAGGCCAAGATTATATGTTCCATCAACGTGCCTCATTTCTGCTGATTTCTGATAATAAGTAAATGCCTTAAACTCATCCTTCTGAACCCCAATACCGTCTTTATAACAATTGGCAACTTGAAATATACCATCAGAATTTTTCATGTCTGCAGACTCTTTACAATAAACAAATGCTTTATATTCATCTCTTTCAGTACCGATCCCATTTTGAAAACAATGGCCAACTTGAACCATTCCTTCGGAGTTTTTCATTTCTGCAGATTTTTTATAATGACTAAATGCTTTGCACTTATCTTTTTCGACACCACTTCCATTTTGATAACAATAGCCGATTTGTAGTTCCCCATTTGAATTTCCTAATTCTGAGGATTTTTGGTAATACAACAAGGCTTTATATACGTCCTTTTTTGCTCCAATTCCATTCTGATAGCAATGGCCGAGTTCATATATCCCAAGAGGATGCTCTATTTTGACTAATTTTTCAAGATAATCGAATGCTTTTTGTTCATTTTTTTCAATTCCAATACCATTTTTATAACAAAGACCAACTTGAAATATTCCGTCCGGATTACCTATTTCCGCAGATTTTTGGTAATAATTGAATGCTTCATATTCGTTTACTTCAACGCCTATTCCATTTTTATAACAATTGCCAACTTGAAATATTCCGTTAGAATTTCCCATTTCGGCTGATTTTCGATGATAATCGAATGCTTTATACTTATCTCTTTCGACCCATATTCCTTTTTGGTAGCAATAGCCAAGTTGATTGATCCCATCCGAATTTCCCTTTTCTGCTGATTTTTGATAATATGCAAATGCTTTTTGTTCATCCTTTTCGCCACTTATTCTATTCAAATAACAATTACCAACTTGAACCATTCCATTAGAATTTCCCATTTCTGCAGATTTTTGAAAATAAGTAAATGCTTTATATTTATTTTTTTCAACACCAATTCCGTTGTAATAACATAAACCAAGTCCATATGTTCCATCGGAATCTCCCTTTTCAGCCAATTCCTGATAATAAGCGAATTTTTTTTCATTATCATTTCTCTCAGCCGCTCCATTTTCTTTGTGATCATATTGAAGTATTTCATCTGATTTTTTTATTTCTGAAGATTTTTGATAATAATAGAGTGCCATGTATTCGTCCTTTTCAATGCCAATTCCGTTTTCATAGCAATAGCCAAGATTATATGTACCAGTAGCATCTCTCATATTGGCTGATTTTTGATAATAAAGAAATACTTTATTATGATCAATTTCAACTCCTATTCCATTCTGATAACAATTTGCAAGTTCATTAATTCCATTAATATGTCCCATATCGGCCGATTTTTGAAAATAAATGAACGCCTTATGTTCATCCTTTTCGCATCCAATTCCATTTTGATAGCAATAACCAACTTGAAATATGCCATCAGAGTCTCCAGTTTCTGCGGACTTTTGATAATGAATGAATGCTTGATTTTCATTTTTTACAACACCAATTCCATTTTTATAACAATTACCAACTTGACAAATTCCTTTAGAATGTCCCATTTCTGCAGACTTCTTATAATAAATAAATGCTTCAAATTCCTTCTTTTCAACCCCAACTCCGTTTAGATAGCAACAACCAAGGTTATATGTTCCGTCAACATGCCCCATATCAGCGGATGTTTGATAATAAGTAAGCGCTTTCTTTTCATCCTTTTCAATACCAATACCATTTTGGTAGCAATATCCAACTTGATAAATCCCATTCAAGTTTCCGGCTTCTACAGATTTATCGTAATATTTGAATTCCCTAGACTCGTCCTTTTCAACACCAATTCCATATTGATAACAATGACCGACAAGAAATATTCCATCAGAATTGCCCATTTCGGAAGACTTTCGGTAGCAAATAAAAGCTTTATTTTCATCTTTTTCAACTCCAATTCCGTTTTGGTAGTTGCTGCCAGTTTGAACCATTCCATTAGAATTTCCCATCTCAGCTGATTTTTGGTAATGAATAAACGCTTTATACTCATCCTTCTCAACACCAATTCCATTGCCATAACAAACACCAGTATTATAAATACCATCAATATCATCCATCTCTGCAGATTTTTGAAAATGATTAAATGCTGAAGTTTCATTTTTTACGACACCAATTCCATTTAGATAACAATAACCAAGCTTATATGTTCCTGCTGCATTTCCCATTTTAAATGATATTTGATAACATTTAAATGCTTCATATTCATCTTTAATAATTCCAATTCCATTTTGGTAACAATTGCCAAGTTTATTAATTCCATCAGCGTAACCCAGGTCTGCGGATTTTTGATAGCAAATAAATGCTTTATGCTCATCCATATTAACCCCAATTCCATTTAGGAAACAATTACCAAGACTACATAATCCATTTGGATTTCCCATATTAGCAGATTTTTGATAATAAATAAATGCTTGATGCTCATCCTTTTTAGTTCCAATTCCATTTTGATAACAATAGCCAGTTTTGTTAATACCATCAGCATCACCCATCTCAGCAGATATTTTGTAATATGTGAAAGCCAAATGCTCGTTCTTTTCAACTCCAACTCCGTTTTGGTAATAATATCCAACTTTATAAGTTCCGCTAATATGTCTCATCTCAGAAGATTTTTGATATTCAATGAAAGCTTTATTTTCATCTTTCTCGATGCCAATTCCATATTGATAGCAACAACCAACTTTATATGTTCCATCAATATGTCCTAACTCCGCTGATTTTTGATAATGCATAAACGCTTTATTAATATCCTTTTCAATCCCAATTGCATATTGGTAACAATAACCAACTTGAAATATTCCATCTGGCATTCCAACCTCCGCGGATTTCTTATAGTAGATAAATGCCTTCTTATCATCTTTTGCGACACCAATTCCGTTTTGATAACAATTACCAACTTGAAACAATCCTTCAGAATTTCCCAACTCTGCAGATTTTTGATAATTAATAAATGCTTCGTGTTCACTCTTTTTAATTCCTATTCCATTTAAGTAACAAAAACCAAGAAAATATGCCCCATCAGCATGCCCTAACATTGCCGATCTTTCATAATAAAAGAATGCCTTGTTTTCATTCTTTTCAATCCCGATCCCGTGTCGGTAGCAATGGCCAACCTGAAATATTCCATCTGATTGTCCAATCTCAACGCATTTTCGATAATATATAAATGCCTTATTTTCGTCTTTTACAACTCCAATTCCGCTTTGATAACAATTACCAACTTGGAATATTCCATCAGAATTTCCTAACTCTGCTGATTTTTTATAATAAAGAAATGCCTTCTGATCATTCTTTTCGACCCCGATTCCATTTTCATAACAATAACCAAGACTAAAAATTCCAATTGCATTTCCCATTTCAGCAGATTTTTGATAATAGATAAATGCCTTATTTTCATTTTTTTCTACTCCTTGTCCCTTTTTATAACAATTACCAAGCTTATAGAATCCAACATCTAACATAAAATGTATATTTTTGTAATGTTCAAAAGCAGATTTTTCATTAATTTGAGTTCCATGTCCATTTATATAACAGTTACCCAAATAAACCTGAGCAATCCAATTGCTATTCTGTGCGGCATTCGAAAATAATTCAAATGCCTCATCATAGTTCTGGTTTGTTCCAATTCCAAAATAATAAAAAAATCCGAGTAAGCAACCATTATTTGCATTTGCTTCATTATCATAAAGCGCATTAAAAATTTCAGTTTCACGAATCTTGTGGGTTTCTAAATGTTGGAGAATCAAAAACTTAATAACAGAATCATCTGAGTGAGTAGATAGAATCTTTTCAATAAAATCCCACATTCCATCTGTAATCCCTAACGTTGATTCAACCGTATATCCTGAATTATCTTTTAGATTATTTGATGACAGAACGTATTTGTTAGCATTGCTTGTTGAAATACTGGGATCTCTAATGATTGAAAGAGATGCAAAATTGTGATCTAAATTATTGATAATATTTTAAAATTTTAATATTGATAATATAATTGAATAATTTATTTTTTTTTTATAATTAAAATTGCAATACTCACTAATATTTGGCAAATATTGATCAGATGGTGCTTCTGCTTCAGGAACAATAGACTCTTCAAAAACAGGAGTAAGACTTGTTGCTTTCAACTGATCAAGGATATCATTTAATTTTAATCGTTGAGTAGGTTCTGCCTCCCAACAACGAGAATAAATTTGAACATATTCAAGAGGTGTTCCGGGGACAGGCGTTTCCCGTAAACCCATAAAAATTTCGTTGCCAAGTGTAGTCTGATTTATTACGTCACGAAATGGCGCACAACAACTTGAAATCTCCCAAAAAAGTACACCAAGACTGTATATATCTGATATTTTATCTGGGTTGTAACGTGGATTATTAAATACTTGTGGTTCAACAAATGGTATTATTCCAAATATTTTGCTACTCCTGGTTGTCGTTGTGCTATTAAGGCATTTGGATAATCCAAAATCTGAAATTTTGGCATTGCCTCTATGAACAAGGATGTTTTTTGTGTGCTATTAAGCAAAAAAAAATACATATAGAATACAACAATAAATTTATATGAAAATATACGTAGTTGTTAGGAGAAACTTAGGATTAATCCTAAAATTTTTAAAAGTTTGCGTTGCTAAAATGAAGAATATATTGCCGCCGTAAATAAAGATGTAGAAGCGTGATTAAAATATATTGCTGTTATAAGAGTATTGGATTGATTTATCAGTTTAATCATTTTAGCTTCACTATTTCATTTATTTTTTAATGAAAACCTCTAAGTATCGCCTAACAACTATATGCGTAAGTACGGTAAATGAATATTATATTACCAAGTCGCGATGCGCAATATTAAGCTCATTATGAATATACACTATTCCTTCAGCTATTTGAATTGCAAGGTCTAATCTTTTTTCCCATTGGATATTACTCTTCTTTTTTATCAAATATCCTCGCAAATCTCCTTCATCAGCAAATTCCATGACGAGATAATATTGGTCATTATCTTCATCTTTATGTACAATAAATTTAGCATTAGTCCTGAGAAATCTCAGTCTGTAATAAACAATAAAAAAAGGTAAATAAATAAATAGCAATGCTGACCCTTGCTTACTCCAAAAAAATTAATTATTCGATCATTTTTAGCTCTACTGTGTAATTTCAACTATTAAGATGGAAATAATTATTATATTAATTTTTGTATAATAGTAATATTGTTTATAAAAATTTCTAACCTCGCTAAGAAATCTTTTAATACTCATTCCACTATCTTCTTCTCCGACAGATACTCCTTTTAATGCTATCTTTTCTGGAATTGATGGAATAGGTTTTTTACAAGTGACCATAAATATATCGCCGAAACCACCTCTACCTATTTTTTTTTTTTTTTTATTGAAATCCTCAAAAGGTATATTTTTAAGCTCATATTTATCGATAGCAGTTTGAAACCAGTCGTCGGTATCGTTCATCTTTTTTGATTTAATGTACTATTCCAGAATTCCGAATGATTATCGCTTGCAAGAATTTATTTTTCGACGAGTTTAATTTAGAGTTATTGTTTGTTTACAGTAATACCGAAATTCTGTGTCACTAGATTCATTGAATGATACCTAATACGTATGTGTAGCACACTAAAGGGCATATTTCGGACTTTGTTCTACCGAGTTTTCTAAATTAAGGTTAGATTTGGTTCCCTGCTGATCTGATCCCTGTCGAATTCATAGGTCACGAGATAGCTGCGCCCAAAATGAATCTACCATTTCTGCGGTTTATGCTATATCGGACTGATATAAAGAAATCGCAGAAATCGAAGCAATGGCATATGATGCCATAAATGCCATTATTAGTGAACATTTTATGATTTATATGGGCGATATTCGCTCCACTTTATAGGCATGTTTGTCATGATTAGGGCTGTTAATCGGTCCGTCCGGTCGTCCTGGTTAAAAGACGCCTAGTCTTTTAAAAAACCGGACCGGACTGCGGTCCAGGACCGAATAGAGCTAGACCGGACGGACCGATAATACTTTTTGCTATAACGATGAAATTAAGCTTGTCAGTATAAAGAATTTCAATACTTTTACAATAAGCTTTTCAAATTTATAATATTTGCTTATATGATATAAGAGACAATAATTAATACGTTTGATAATTTTAGTCATACATAAATATGGATTAGAAAATAATATAGTATATTAATATAGTAAAATAACATCATTTAATTAACTTCGTAAATATGAACATTATAATTAAAATCCGTTAAAAAGATATTTTGTCACTTTTAACCACTTAACATTCGATAATTTGACTAATAATATAATCTTAATAATTAGGTACGCCAAATGTTCAATCTTGTACTGATTCAAGTCAAGAATTGTCTTAATATATGAGAATATTAAAGTAAATTAACAAAACGATTAGATGTTACTTGCATAGAAAAAAAATTTATTAATATAATATTGTTAGCATTTACATGCCTGTCAAATACTTAAAAATTTATAAACCTATATATTAAATATAAAAATAAAGTATACTACTAGTATCGGGTTATTTCCAAGTTAAAATAAAAAAAAATTTTAACGGTAAAATGTTATATTGTAGTATAAAAGTTTTTATAAGCACAATAAAATTATATGCGTATATAAAAAAAAAACCTGCTAGCAGGAAAAAAAAATTTATAAAATTAAAAATTTAGAATGGCAAGTCTTCAGCAAATCAAGATTTTAAACACAAAACAGCCCGAACAGTTTCATTATCAAGAGAATTTCGTGATTTAGTAACTGTTAATCCAGCTAAACTAGAAGTTGTTCACATGGAACACTAGTAGACATAATAGCTAGATAGTCTTGTATTTGCTTATAAGCGTTGTTTGGAACACGAATTTGAGGCAAGCTAATAGTTAATTTAGTCGAATGCAAATTATATTTTATCATTAAAAATCCTCGGCTAAATTAATCATTAGCTTGTTTCGAACTCTATTCCAAAATAATGCCCATAGTCGCTACTTCGCACAAACACAGTGCAAACTGTAAATCAACTGATCACGCCATTGCTGTCATTAATAAATTTCTCTATTTTATTAACGTTAACAACAGCCCGTTCTCATTATACATTAAACGTGGTTTAATCTTGTTTAACAAACTAAAGGGTTTGTAATTGAATTTTAACCAAAAACAACATTTTATAGTTGTTTTCAAAATGTGTATTATCAAGATCCGGTTTACATAAAAATGAAGAAATTTTCAGAAATCGATATTAAACTGTAGTAATGTTACTTATAAAACCACCTTTCGTATCTTAATAAAAAAATTCCTTTCAAAATTTTAGTAGTATCTATGTCTTATTCTGCCTTAATACTGGGACTAATAATATATTTTATGATTTTTTATGCCGTATTTGAATTTCTTCGTTCATGATATCAGGCACAATTACTCATCCTGTAATAAATAAATGGGGTGAATCAATAGAAATCAAGCAAATTTTTTTAAAAGCTTTAAATCAAAAAAATTTAACAAAATCTTGATCAAATTGACAAATTTTTTTTTAAATTAATTTTATAAGTTTATAGAATTAATAAAAAAAAATTTTATCAAATTTGATTAAGTTATTTTTGTTCAAAGTTTCAAAAAAATTTTATTATAAAAAATTTGCTTGATTGCTATTGATAAATAAATAACGTATCTTGTGAATAACATTCCAAACTAAGTTACTCTCTTCTTAATAATCAACTATTATTAATTCTGTTCCATGAACCTTATGTTACGGCATATGCTCTTCCAATCCTGGGTGTATAACGTTCCAGATTTCGATGGTGCTGGTCGCAGGTAGTACAAACATCCTATTTAGAGTCTATAATGAAATACCGATATTGTAATAAAGCAAATTCATAAAGTCCGAAAAAAAGGTATTTTTTTAAAAATCTTTTTTTTCGAACATTCATGTCTGAAATTACATTGAACAAAACATGTAAGCTTGCATGCTAATAAAATTTAATTATATAAATATATATTAATACTTTAAATATTAGTTCTCGAAATTCCAAGAGAATTGACTACTCTTACCATTTTTAAAGAGACTAAAGATGAAGAAGCTGCCGAAAGTATGAATAATTTTATATCAAACTATTTCTTTAATTCAAAAAAATTAATACATAATGCTTTATAGAAACTGAACCTACTGTAACTGTCTCAAAAGAACCAACAAGTGGTGATGAGACAGTTAAAGATGAGGAAACGGTTGAAAAGCCCAAAAATGAACCTACCTCGAATATCTCACATCTAGGTCGTAGAGTTACTAGTGTCTTTAAGAAAAAACCTGAAAAAGCACAGGGAAATTCCAAAGAACAAAAAAAAGGTGAAACTCAAAAAGTTGCCGTAATGGATGTCGAGGACAAGAATAAGAAGAAAAAGAGGTACTAAATTACAGTAATTAAGTGATTTCTGATGGTAAAAATAATAATCATTTCCCTATTTTCGAATAATAGGACAAGTATGCAAAAAAATCGACAAGTCTCACAAAGCGAAAAAAAACAAGACTCAAAAGCTGTGCAAGACGAATTCGAAATTATCATGAATGAGGTAAAGAAAGAATATCCTGACGCTGCTAAACAAGGAAAATTACATAAAGAATCTCAAATTCTCAAACGTTATGAAGAACGATACTTTGCGTTCCATAATGGAATATTATACTATTTTAAAGATAGTAAAACAAAAAAGCAAGTTAGAATAGACAAGGCATGCTTTGTCAAAAGGAGTGGTGATAAAATATTTGAAATTGAAACTCCATCAAGAACCTTTAGGTTTCAAGCCTCAACCGAAGAAGATCAAGTTGAATGGACTGAAGTAATTCAAATTTACATTGATAGTCTCCCATGATTCCAACATGGAAGTTTTATAAAATTTTATAAAATATAATTTTATATTTATTGGAATTATTTAATAAAATAAATATTTTAATTGATTTTTTTAAAGAGACTAAGTTATATTATTCATTATTTCTAATTCTGTCAATTATTAATTGGCGTGTGTTATTTTTCACTTCTCAACGATTGAAAATGACCTGAGTAAATTCTTTTGATATAAATTACATATTATATTAAATTAATAAAAACAAATAGATCAAATAAATTGAGTTCAGCGTTTTTACTGTCACAGATTTTTTTGTTCTTTATTAGCTTATCATTATGGGTTCTCAAACTTATAGTTTTTTAATCCGTGAAGCATTTGATTGATTACTAAAACCTTTTGTTAATCAACAGAAAAACAAAAGAGGTTTGATGGCAATTACTAACTCTCATACGGAGTAAATTAAAACCGACATCCAAAAAAAATTTCAGATCATGTGTTTATTAATACAGTAACAACGGTATACAGTTGAATCTCCCAAAATCAATCTTGACAAAATTGATAACCTGTAAAATCTGAAAAAAATTAAGAATATTTCTAACTATAACCAGTGGTGACTGTCACCACCTTTTGTGTAACTAAAAAATTTAATTTATTTAATAAATCTTTAATTTATTAAAATTTCATATTAAATTAATAAATTATACATAATCATGGTATATAATTTATTATTTTTATAAAATGTTTTTCATTGTTCACATAACACTTTATTAAAGTTTTTTATTATTTGATCAACTTTGTGCAACTATACACACCCGTACACTAAATTATTATATACTTTGTGTTGTTTCGCTTATGCTCAACAACACCAACAGGGCTCGCTTCGCTTACCCTGTATCACTTCCTACAGCTATCGCCTCTGTTTCACTTCTTTTTTCTAAGCATTGTGCCATCTAACTAATCCTAACCCTAACCCTAACCCTAACCTAATTCTAAAACCACTAAATTCAATAATGACATTATGAGAACCAACACCATTGGCTTAATCAGCACAATGAAATAAAGACAAGATGCAAACATATCAAAACGAATTTATTCCAATAGTAGCACCAAAAAAATGACACGTAACAGCTTCATCTAGTACCTGAAAAAGTAGTTAGTACATATACAAATACAACATCGAACAGACGAAAAACACAGCTATACAAGTAAAATTATGCCCCTGGTATGTCAGTTTGAGAACCTGAAAAAAGTGACATGCGACGACTTTAAAGAACCCAAAAAAATGAACATAATGACCTGAGAAAAGCTACACGTGATGACTCCAAAGAACCAAAAAAAGCAACATTTGATGACTTTAAAGAACACAAAATAAGCAATATGTGACAACTCCAAAGAACCCAAAAAAGCAACACACGACAACTCTAAAAAACCCAAAATAAGCGACACACAACGACTCTACCCAATACCTTAAAAAAGCAGTTAGTAAATATGTAAACATAAGATGAAATCGATGAAATAATGATACAGCTGTACATGCAAAACTACATCCCTGGTATGTCATTCTGAGAAACCAAAAAAAAGCAACACACAACGACTCTAAAGAACCTGAAATAAGTGATATGCGATGATTCTATCCAATACCTGAAAAAGCAGTTAGTACATATGTAAATACAATGCTAACACAAACGAAAGACCAACTGTATATATGATATTACATTCCCGTTAATCATTCTGAATTCTATTGCAATTAAATAACCCAAACCTAACTTCCTAACAAATAAACCTAGTGCTATAATTTGATAAAAAGAAGAAAAGAATACTTTAGAATACTAAAATAAAAAAAATAAAATAATAAAATAAAACGAATAAATAGTAAAAAAAATGAATAAATAAGAAAAAAAACAATTGATAAATAAAAACATTTTAAGGTTACACAACAGGTAGTAATTATCACTACTAGTTATTTTGATTATAATTCAAAAATTAATCTACCAAATCTGTTTCTGTTATATAAATCTAATAATTTATAATAATTTCAAAATCCAATAAGTACTTGCTATTACATGATATTGGTTTATGTGATGATAAATATCACCAAAACATGCCGCTATATGGCACATATCAGCCAATCATTTGCTCTGACAAAACAAATTTTATGATATTAATTGTTGCATGACCAATATGTACAATATATTGGCTATGCGATGAAAAATAACTGGACATTTTTTTCATTGAAGTTAATATCATGCCACATGCTACTGGGGTGCATGGTGAGAAGAGGAAAATATTACTCTACTTCTAACTATAACGACTATACACTAATAACACTAACTAAATCAACTCAACCCGACACTCAAGACTTTTAAACCTTGAATCAGCAGGCAGAAAGAGGCGTGGTGGATTTGATCCAGGTCTCAAGATTTGGAGAGTCTTAGAAGGCAGAGATAAACTTGGTCTGAGTAACTAGAGTCGAATAGAGTCTCTCGATTATGTCACAAGACTCTAATATGGGGTCATAGGATTTATACTTCAATACGAATTTATATATCGAAAAAGTATCAGTTTTATAATATTAATAGTTTATTCAATTATCTATCGGAGGTGTTACTAACAATAACACTTCTACTCTGATTTCAAAGGGTATTACTATACTCTCTTTCACTAGAGCTATGAAGTTTGAGTTCTGAGCTCAAAAAGCTGTCTTGCTTTAAAGACAAGAGACATCGTATTTATACTTTTACATTACTGCGCTAATTTTACTTTCATACAGGTTTCTACCACTGAACTTAGTGCACAAATGCCAGAAAGTAAATAAATGTAACTTTGCAAATAAATAAAACTTCGCAAATAAATAGAACAAAATGCATAAAGGCGCAAAAGTGAATTTTACGAATAAGTTCATGGGCATTTTCAGATAAGGAAACAATTTACTACAGTACTATATATGAAGGCTGTGTTAACTCTTACTAAATATACATGTTGACTAAGCATAGATGTATAAAAAGGTCGAGTGGAATAAAATAATAATATAAAAAGAAAATCAGCATGACTTTACACCTTCATATTCTCCTATCCTTATTTTCGAGTTCCACAAAAAAAAGAGTATCGAGGTTGGATACTTTATCTAAACTAGGACACTGACAACCTAGACTGAATTGGATTTACTGTCGAATTTTTGCATTCGAGGTACATTTCTTTAGTCTTCCCTGTTCATCTTTTTTAACACCAATTCCATTTTTATAATAGTTTCCATTCTTGTGAATAGTGATGCCACTGAATTGATTTTTGAAAAAGGCCTATTTTATCTTCATTAAAGAAAATTAAAATTTTTTGTAAGGAAGAGCAAATAAAATTTATACAGATATGTTTCTTATAATTTGTCTATTTAAAAAAAGTATCAAATAATTTTGTCTTTCAACAATTTCGTCTTCAAATTTTAATTTCAGGTTTTAGAACCCGAAATGCTTTCATCCTCATGTATACTTGTGGATACTATTACTGATTCACTTTCTGGCTCTTCTCATGAGCCATTGCGAGGTATGTGGGGATATACTTTGACATTCCTCTGGGCTTTTTTTGAGTCTTATTTAGCAGATATTCTTTTCTTCTTTCTGTCCTAGTAGGACCCGTAAATATACATAGATAGGTCAGATATGAGTTTGCTTGTTTTTGAGGTTTTTTATGCTAATCTTTTCTATTTATAGTAAATTTTTTGCTTATTTTTGAAGTTTTTTCTGCAAATATTTCCTTTTTTAGTAACTCTATAATTAACCTGACCTATTTATATATATTTTGGGGTCCTGTCCCAGTTACTTTTGTGGCTTCTGTGTCGATAATTCTACTGGGTTGTACTGGCTTTTGCAGATAGGACCTCACAACTTGCCCTATCGCATCCTTGTATTTGTCACTGTAGGCATAGTTGAATTATCAAGTTCTTCCTTTCAATCATCTTAAGTACTTTAGGTAAATAGGGCCCTCTACTTGCCCAATTTCGTCCTAACCAACCTATCTCTACTGTTAGGTCCATTTAATTCTTAAATCCATAGGCTTTACTTTCTTCTTTCTTTATACGGAGTTTTTTTAAAGCTTCGATATGCTTTAATTTCGATTGGACATTTTTCAAGTAATCTTCTTTCTATAGATAGAACCCCTCCATCTATCCTAACCTTCCTTATTCTATTGTTAGATCTGTTATTTGATTTGTCGATCGTTATGTGAAGTTAAAGGAGTCACAGAACAAGAACAATTGGGTTGCCGATTGGGTTTAATAGAATTTCGGATCTGGTTTGAGGATTATCCCACGTGTTGGCGGAGTATAGAAATTGATTTACTGAGCATGTAATTGTTCACCAAATAAGATCAATTCTGGGATCTATATAAATACAACAATTTTCGCTAATTACTAAGCCTTTTGCTCCTTTTACTTTACTACTGGTTGATTTTCTAATATCCTGTTGCGAGACTTAAGTTTCTTTGCCTATTAATCATCTTTTTTGTTACTTTCTTTCATTTGTTGTTTTGGTTTTGCTTTTCTTAACTCTTCTAACTTCTTTTTTTAATTTCTGCTAGGATTTATCAAAACTTGAACCAAAACACTGACAGTCCGGGAAGACATATTAGAAGTTTTGTAAAACTGTGGATATGTTGCCTTTTTTTACAAGATGGATAAGAACTAATTTCAGTCAACTATAAGACTTTCTCTTATCAATGTATTTGTTAAAAGTCTTGTTCATTTTATTGTTAGAACTGCTTATCAGTTTTTTTTTTTTTTTATATACTGTATATATATATATATATATATAAGACATATTATTTTTCTAAAGCAAAATGGTTGAACAGATGCTATCACCAGAATTGAATACTGGAACATACATCTAGTATATCAGTAGATATTGAAGGGTTTTATTAATGATTACTGCAATCCAATTTGTAGTTGTACTAACTGAAATCTTTTCTTATTTTCTTTAATTCCAATTTCTTTCCTTCGACAAGAGCTCAAGGTACTTGTTTCTTTATCACCTCTTACTTCAGATGATTTGTATTGTCCTTTTGAATTGTTATCTTTAGCATATTTAAAAGACCATTCTATAAATTTGGGTACATTCTCAGCAGACCTTTTGTATTGATTGATTGTCTTATTTTCATTCTTCTCTACTCTGACTTCATTTTGATAGAGTTACCAACCTTCGGTGTGTTTTCAGCTTTAGCAAGTTCCATGCTAGTAAGTTCTTCGACTACATCTTTTTGTTCATTTGTATACAACTACAACTCACATGCTCGACTTAATACTTCTCCTTCCAGGAGTTTTTCAGTATAATCCTTCTTTTATTTATTTGTATCATCATCAACTAACGTCTCTTGATTGCTTTCTACTAGGATTTCATTATTTACAATTTTTTTAGATCTTGAAGATACATTTTTTGGCTGTCTTTCTGTTTTTTTACTCAAATCATAGTTGTTGTTTTCAGCTCTATTTTCCGTTTTTCCTCCCAGTGTCCATTTCTAGCCAATATCATAGTACTTAGCAGCAAGTTTTTTAAAAAGTAGATCTAGGTCGACCTTTTCTTTTTCAAGCCTAGTCTTGTTACTTTTAAGAGGTTATTCCATGGCAAAATATGTATCATAAACTTCAGTTATAGGGCCTTTCTTGGATCGGGCCTTTGGTAAAGATACTTTCCCTGTAAGGGTTACTGGAGGTTGATTTTTCCTGGCTGGGATTACGTGAAGATACAGTGGTAAGTATACAATCCGCACATTCTCAGCACTTGTATAATTAGTAAGGTCTTCTAATATTTCAAGTACTAATTCCAGAGTATAGAGAAGTTGCTCATTATCAATGTAATCGTTTTCAAAAATTTCATTTACGATCTCTTGAAATTCATTTACTTGGTTATTAGTTAGGGCTTCAAATAAGGCAACATATAGTTCTTCTAGTTCTTTCACTTTTGGGCATCAACCAACTTCATGTCTGTTTTTCTTGCAATAGGTGCACCACCTTTCTTTTCGGAGGTTTCTTCGGGCTTCTTGTACTTGAGGTTCTTCAAAATAAGTATTTTTTCTATTTGTTTATTTATTCCTTTTCGAATTTTACAGTCTCAAGCCAATAATAAGGAATAATTGATCTCTCAGTGTCTTGATTCAGGTGGGTTAAAAAGTTCAATCTCACAGTCACCACCAATTGAGAAGAGAAAAATATTACCCTGCTTCTAACTATAACGACTATACACTAATAACACTAACTAAATCAACTCAACTCGACACTCAAGACTTCTAAACCTTGAATCAGCAGGCAGAAAGAGGCATAGTAGATTTGGTCTGGATCTCAAGTTTCAGAGAGTTTTGGAAGGCAGAGATAAACTTGGTTCAAGTAACTAGGGTCGAATAGAGTCTCTCGATTATATCATGAGATTCTAATATGGGTCGCAGGATTTATACTTAAATACAGATTTACATATCGAGAAAGTATTAGTTTTATAATATTAATAGTTTATTCAATTATCTATCAGAGGGTTACTAACGATAATACTTCTACTCTGATTTCAAAGGTTATTACTATACTCTCGTTCACTGGAGCCATGAAGCTTGAGTTCTGAGATAAAAAAGCATCTTGCTCTAAAGACAAGAGACATCGTATTTATACTTTTACATTACTGCGCTAATTCTACTTTCATACAGGTTCCTACTACTCTACTGAACTTAGTGCATAAATGTCAGAAAGCAGATAAGGGCCGTGACAGATATTACATAATATCCATTTACTATGAGGGTACCCCCCACATAAGACGATTCTGATTGGTCGATTTTAAAAAAATTTTGGAAAGTGGCGAAATGTGGCGTTCTTCCATATAAAAGTTTTTTTCTTACTAAGTTAACGATATAAGGTAAATGGGAGTATTGTGGCCAGGTTAAAGTTTCTACTAATAAAACATTTTAATAAGCAAGTAGATTTTTGTATAATTTTTATTATTTGAACTATACTTAATAAAGAATAAATTACTGTAAAAAAATCTTTATATTATATATAGTTTTAGATATAAATAATTAGTACACAAATATAATATAAAAACTAAATTCTAGGGGGGGGGTATTGTGGCCAATTATTTGACAGCGAATAACTTTTGATCTACTGGTCCGTTTTGGATGATTTTACCACCAAAATGACCGTCTCGGTGAGACGATTCTAACAAGCACAAAATCGTTAAAATCCAATTACGGGATCCCAAGATCGGTAAAGGTAAATATGTAAAAATTTTGCAGATTTACTAATATAATTTTATAAAATATGATAAATTTATATCGGTCTTAGGACCCCGTGATTAGATTTCGACGATTTTATGCTTGTTAGAATCGTCTCACCGAGACGGTCATTTTGGTGGTAAAATCGTCCAAAACGGACCAGTGGATCAAAAGTTATTAACTATTAAATATTCTATATATATTTAATAATTAATTCAAATATGTGCAAAAATCTATATTTTGCTTAAATGATGCTATCTTGTGATCTAGTGATCGGAATTGGACGAAATTTATACCATTCAATTCGTCTCGATGAGACGAATCAAATGGTATAAATTTCGCCCAATTCTGATCACTAGATCACAAGATATTTCACTTGGCCACAATACCCCCTGGTCACAATACCCCCATTTACCTTATGTCCACTAATTGAAAGTTGTAGAGCTCATCGAGACGCATCTAACGGTGGTTAGATAATCGAATTCGGCCTAGTGGATGGCGAGATATCGTCGAAAAACAATTGGCCGACTATATAAAATCCCATGATGCAGATTACATATAAAAATCACTATAGGCGAAATGTGGCGTGCTTCTATTTAAAACTTTTTTCTTACTAAGTTAACGATACATGTTCACTAATTGAAAGTTGTAGAGCTCGTCAAGGCGCATCTAAGGTGGTTAGATCATCCAAATTGGCCTAGTAGATGGCAAGATATCATCGAAAAACGATTGGCTGACTATATAACATCTCTGTATAAACAAACATTGTTTACATAGAGATTTTATATAGTCGGTCAATCGTTTTTCGACGATATCTCGCCATTTACTGGGCCGATTTGGATGATCTAACCACCGTTAGATGCGCCTTGACGAGCTTTACAACTTTCAATTAGTGGACATGTATCGTTAACTTAGCAAGAAAAAAGTTTTAAATGGAAGCATGCCACATTTCGCCTATAGTGATTTTTATATGTAATCTGTGTCATGGGATTTTATATAGTCGTCCAATTGTTTTTTGATGATATCTTGCCATCCACTGGGCCGAATTGGATGATCTAACCACTGTTAGATGCGTTTTGACGAGCTCTACAACTTTCAATTAGTGGACATATATCGTTAACATAGTAAAAAAAGTAAGAAAAATAATTTTATATGGAAGAATGCCACATTTCACCACTCTCCAGTTGACAGGTGGATTATCAATTAATAAAAATATAAAAATTTGGTATCATGCAAAATTTTACTAATGAAATATACCTTTGGCTACTAAATAAACTTTCTTGGCTCTCAAAAATACATTATTTCAGTATATAATTATATTTTAAATAAGTTTAATTAGTGCTAAAAATTATAATATATTAGTAATATATCATATATATAATTATATATATTATATATGTGTAATGTAAGACTTTGGCTTACCCCCCTCCCCCCTATGATATTACGTAATATCTGTCACAGCCCTAAATATAACTTCGTGAATAAATGCAACTTCGCGAATAAATGCAACAAAGTGCATAAAGGTGCGAAAATGAATTTCGTGAATAAGTTCACAGATAAGAAAACAATTTACTACAGTACTATATAGAGGCTGTGTTAACTCTATATATACATTGACTAAGCATAGATATATAAAAAGGTCAATCAGGATAGAATAATAATATAAAAAGAAAATCAGCATGACTTTATAAGTATACTATATAAATTAAAACTATATATGGTATCATATAAAAATCTATTATTTAAGATTTTTTGTATAACTATAATAATCACCATATAAATAATATAGGGACCGCCTATTTCCACCATGGAATTTTGCTATTTCTACTATGATTACACGAAATTTTCTATTTTTAGATTTTAATATAATATTGTATATTAAAATTTTAATTATCTTCAATTGACCCAATTTGATTTAGGTTACCAAAACAAGACTTGTGTAATGTTACATGACATTAGCAGCGTGTAGTGATTTAAGCCACATGAATTTGGTCAGCTGGCTTAGCCAGCTGACCAAATTATCAGCTAAGTGGCTGGCTAATGGCTAAGTACCGATAGCCTACTTTCGGAATATTTCGGAAATCTTTCTTGTACTTTATACTTATATCAGAATTTACCAGAAATCATAATTAAACACTACATATATCTATTATTATATTATACGCTAAAATTTAATATATTTAATTTATTTTTATTATACTTGATAACCAAATCACAAATTCAAAAATTGTACAAAACAAAATTCTAGAATCTATAATATAATCGAATTAATTCTAACTATAAATTCTATTGTGCTGCAGCAATAAAAATAATTTCTAAAATAAAAAAATTTATTACGATGTGCTATATTCACTTACAATTGAATAACATCAAGTAAAATTTGGAACGTCTTGATATAAATTATTAACTAATAAATAAACAAACCTGTATTTAAACTTCCAAGTTTTTCGCTCAACTCAATATTCTGTTCAAAGATCAAAAATAAATTCTGCATGGGTTCTTCACTGACCCTAATATAATCTAAAATTAATCTTTCATAGCTGCCGAATTAATTTTCATATTTGCTGAAATTATTTGAACACTTTCACCATAAATTCTGGGACAACTAATAAAAATTGACCAATGATTATTTGGTTGAATTCATTAAATTTTGAATTTAGTGTTATTGGCATTACTGTAATGCCGAAAATTTAATGCCAATAACATGAATTCAAAAGCTTATTGAATTTAGCCGAATAACTATCGGTCAATTTTTATCAGTTGTCCCAGAATTAGAGAATGGTGTAATAGTATAATTATTTTAGAGGCTTCATATGAAAAATGTATCGATCCCGGAATGCCTGTTGAAAATACTTTCTTAAAATTATAATTTAGACACACATCTATGAGATAAAGATAATATTAGACACATATCTATAAGATAAGGATAATATAATATGAACTTATGAATAATAATAAATGGATACAATGCGCATATATACAAAAAACGTATAGCTATTGTTTCAATATGGACTAGCTTTTCTTGTCATTTAGCAAGTGTAAACCCCAAAATTAGAATTATGCATACAATAC
>QKWP01003114.1:6367-34962 GCA_003550325.1 Gigaspora rosea | reverse complement strand
AGTTCTTTTTTAACTCTATTTTAGTTCTTCAAATAATCTAAAGATTCATTAAGCTTGAAACTACTAGTTCTAGTTGTTATGAGAAAAGTTTTGTATATTATTTTCTATACTAAATAAAAACTTTGTTGCAGGTCCATTCAGTAATTGTTGGCTTAAGGAATTATTAGAAAGAGTTGATTAAATGAGTTTTTGACTATTTATATATTAAAGTATAAAAATTTATTATCTAAGAGAATTTTAAATAGACTAGTTTTAATACTTTTTAATTAGTTTTTACCAAGTATAGTCGCCTTTCTCTAATCTGAACGCTGTTTTAAAAGATTTTGTTTAGTATAGAGGAAGTCCAGAATGTAAAATTTCTCTTTTTAAACTAAATACTAATAGAAATTTTGTTATATAAAGAGTAACTAATAAAAAAAATTTAAATAAGCCCATTTGATTTATAATTTGTTATATGCTATAATATATATTGTATAAAATAAAAAAAACTTAAATGTTTTGTGCTATTTTTTCAATTTTTAATTTTTTTTTAATTTTTGCATTTATTACAATTTTATTTATTTATTGACAATGTCTTATTTTATTTATATTAATCACCTAAAGATATTAAAAATCATTGATATTAAAACTGCTTTATGCATATAAGGCATTAATAGAAAGGATTTATTAATTGCCTATATAACCTGTTGACACAGATTAAATATTTGACCCATTGGGTTACTATTATCTAATTTGGGTCATGGCCTGGGTAGGACCCTAGATATCTGGTACAGAAATTATATGTTATGCATTTTAGCAAAGACCCCTGAAATTTAAGAAGCAAAAAAACAATGTTTGGCAATTATCTTAGCATCTAGTAATCTAATTTGAATGAGCAATTTTTAAAATAAAGCTCTTAGTAAGGTGCATTTAATATAAAAAGTTCATTCAATTCTAATTACTAGATAAAAGGGATGGCACTCAATTAATCAACAATCACTTTACTGACATAACATTTCACCAACAATTATTCACTGACAAGTTCATTTTACCGACAGTTTATTTCACCAAAGCTCATTTCACTGACAAAGTAATTCTGGTTATTGTCATTAGGGTCAGGGTAAAATTAGGTAGAATTAGGGCTAAAGTTAGTATGCTTTTTGAAAAAAAACTTGTCGGTGAAATGAACTTTGGTAAAACAAACTGTCAGTAAAATGAACTTGTCAGTGAGTATTTGTTTTGTCAGTGAAATGTTATGTTAGTGAAGTAATTTTTAGCAAAATAATATGAACCCAATCAAAAGTTATTTAAAAAATATAGTTTTGTTGTTTTAAGCAAATTAGATCAAAATTGGCCAAAATCTAGTTATGGCCTATATAAGAGATGTTCAGGGTCCTGCTTGGATTTAATATCTGATCCATTAGGTTACTATTATCTAACCTGGGCCAGAACACTAGTTTTAATTAATTATATAGAATAAATTTTATTCATTATAACAAAAAAATTTTATTTATATAATAAGTTATTTGTGCTATCCAAATAGTGTTCAGATTTAAATTAGCAAATTTATTTTATTAATTCAATATATCCATAGTATAAATAAGGCCTTTAAAAAGTTTTAGTAATGTTTAATTATTTCAATAGATTTTAAATATATAAACCTAAAAAAAATATACATGTTTTAATATAAGTTTTGTAAATAAATAAATAAAAAGAGTTTATTAAAATGCATCTATGGTGTTTTACACCAAGTTATACAAAACTATTAGAATAGCCAATCAAAATTTAAGATCTGGTATAACAAACAATGTCATTTTTTTGTTTATTTTTTAAAAAAACATTCATATCCCAAAATTTTGCTTATAAAACCACCTTTGGGGCTCTAAAAAAAAACTCTTTGCTGAATTTTGTATATATTAATGCCCCAATAAAATTCTAGGCCTTACCCTAACCCTAAAGTAATTAAAATTTATTTTTGTTTTGTAAAAATTCATTTTTTTGGTTTTGTTACATGGAATTTGCAAATTTAATTTACCTATAATGGTAAAACACCATAAGTGCGTTTTATAAAAATTGAATAAAAAAATATAAAAATTAATAAAATAGATATTGAAACTTTATTATTTTAATTATGCATAGTTAAATTAATAAATATTTTGAGTTTTACTAAACTGTACCTATAGTATTTTACACCATGTTAGGCAAACCTATTAGAATAGCCTATCAAAATTTAAGATTCGGTGTAACAAAAAATTGTTTTTTTGTTTATTTTTTTAAAAAATATTCACATCTCAAAATTTTGCTTATAAAACCGCCTTTGGGGTTCTAATAAAAATAATTCCTTGCTAAATTTTGTATATACTAATACCATGATAAAATCCAAGCTTTACACTAACCCTAAAGTAATTAAAATTTTTGTTTTGTAAAAATTTATTTTTTGTTTTGGTTATACAAATTTGCAAATCTAATTTGCCTATAGTGGTAAAACACTATAAGTGTGTTTTATAATAATTGAAATTTTTATATATAAAAATTTATAAAATTTTGTCTTAAATATACTAAAAAATTATTAAATATTTTATTAAATTTTATAAAATTTATCTATTATTAGAAGTAGTTACACTTTTTTTAAATTTATAATTTATTTTTAGGGTCTAAGAATTCTGTGCACCTGCATGGTCATGCATTTTGTGATAGACCAATCAAAACTGATCTTGTGAACATGTAATCAATCACTCATAACTGGCCAATTGACATCAATTGAAATTTTATAAAAAACTTTTAATTTTAAGATTTTTTTATTAAAAAATAAACCAAGAATACAACAAACAACAATCGACTACAACTAAAAAAAAAACACACAAAGTAATAAATATCCAAACTCTAACCTGAACACTAACTCTATTTCAAAGCAACCAAAAAATAATAATACCCAAAGCAATAGCAAAACATAAAGAAATGACTATATATAGTACACTCGAAGTAATATACAATACCAAGAAATGACAATACGCAGCACATCTAAAGCAGCAGCAAAACATTAAGAAATAAAAATACACAGTTTCAAAAAATAATTACACTATTGAAATCAAAAGCACTATAAAAATGATGCAAATACAAATAGTAGTAGCACAATGTAAAAAGAGAAGCAGGTTAATTTATTGTAAAAAAAAAAAGAAAACAAAAGAAACCTTACAAGACAACCAACCCAACAGAAAAACGTACAAGACCACTTAACTGAGAAACTTACAAGACTACTCACCAAAAAAATGCCTTCTATGAATCCAACAAAACAAAGCAAGACCTATGTAAAAAGAACACCTAAAAAAGTAAAAAGAATTATTAAAAAAATGTTTGAATATCAAAAATAAATATGAAACAAAATCACTCTATAAAACACGAAAGGAACTACAAAAAACAACTACAGAAAATGGGCAAGACCACCTATTAAAGAAGTGTACAAGACTACCCAATGCCTACCAAAGGAATATACAATACTATCTACAATATTGGAGAAATGTATTACTCCAGAAGAACACCAAAGAACCACATATGACTATTCCACAAGAGGCACTACTCGCTAAAGAAATGTGTTTGAAGAACAAATGATAGTACTAAACTAGTAACAAAAATAGCAACAAAAATTAAAACATGACCAATAATAACATCTGCAATGACACCAATAATGATATCAACAATAGCAGCTACAAAGAACAAAAACAAAAAATAATAAAAAAAATAAAAAAATAAAACAAATCTTATCTTGATGATCTTATTTATATGCATGCATATAGAAGTGCATGGCCATGCAGGTGCACAAAAACATTTTTCCCTATTTTTAAATTAAAAATATCAAAGCTAAAAAATTTATTATTTTATTTAATTGTTATTTAACTGTATTATTATTGAATGAGTATATATTTGTACTTTAATATTTTTACAAATTTTATAAATAATAATATTTTTTTTGTAATAAATATTTTTAACAAATTATATTTTTTAAAATAAAATTATTAAAACTAAAATAATTATAAAATTAGAGTTTTTTTATATATAAGCAACTTTGTGATACAAAAATTGCCTTATTTAGTAAAAATTTATACAATTTTTTAACTTATAAGAAAAGTTGCTTTAAAAAATTATAATCTAAATTTATGTTTATAAATTTTATTTTATATAATTATAATTAATTTTTTTAATATAAATTTTATTATTATATAAAATATTTTTTTAATATTTTATATATAAAAATATTTTATTGATAGGACATTGTAATTTATTGCTATAGCGATGTATCGCTACCCCTGATAGACCAATTAAAAAGCAAGATCAGGTGTAATGTGAAATCGAAACAAAATATAGACTTTTAAAAAATCGCCCGTAACCAAAAACTTTGACTATGAAACCATTCCTTGTGCTCTAACAAAAAAAATTCCTTGTACAATTTTACTATAAACCTCCTCCTATCGCCTTCACATTATCTTCACCTCACCCTAACCCTAACTAATGAGAAAATCAGATTATTTTGGGTTGTTTTGATTTCACATTACACATGATCTTATAGGTGGCGATACATCGCATAGGCAAAAAATTATAAAATCCTTATTGATAAAATATAACAATAAAAGTAAGCTAACTTTAAAAGCTTATATCTCAACAACTCTAATTAATATTTTTTATTTATTTACTAATAACTAATATTATAATATATCTGTTTTTAGATTTATTATTTAAAACTCATTAAAATAATTAAATATTCTCAAAACTTTTTAAAAGCCTTATATATATATATAATATTTGTTCTAAAAGTTTTAGTTTGAATTTCAAAAGTTTAGTATATAGAGGGCTGGATTAGAAAGAATTAACTGTATTTTACAATATAGTGTGCCAAGTCACTTCATATCAAATGCACCAAATTTGGTATATATAAATGTTTTTTAGCTAATCAAAATGTGTTATATACTAATTCTGATTGGATAAAAAAATATAAAAAAAATTTTTTTAATTTTTTTATATTAAATGCCAAAATTTTGAAAGCATAATAGCTTTAAACAAATACTGTATAACTTTATAAACTTTTTTAAATATTTTAACCAATAATTTGGATAGTACTAATGAAAAACAATAGTTTTTATCAGTTACATTTTTAAAAATATTTAAAACTTAAGATTTTATAAATTTATTAAAATATATGTAATTTTTGATAAGAAGTAACTTGGCGCACCATATAAAAATAATTGATACTATCAAATATTATTACAATATTAGAAGTTATAATATTAGTTATCTAATTTTTTATATCTAAAATTTTAATACAGTTGACTCTCTCAAAACTGATTCTGTCAAAACCAATAATCTTTCAAATCTGATCAAAAATAAATTTACCAAGTCCGTTCCTATTATATAAACCTAATAGTTTGTAATGTTTTCAAATCTGATCACCTCTTAAAGCTGATACAAAATCTGTTCACTTTTTGAAAGGGTCAACTATATTTAAATTTTACAAAATATAAAAATTTTAATTTTAACATGTTTGTATAAGCTTTATTAAATATAAATTGTTTTTTACAATAAAATTATTGCTAATAGTTTAAAAATCAAATAGTATAAAGATTATAAAAATTAACTATTTATAATAAAATAAGTATTATTATGTCTTGTACTACTGGTTATAGTTAACCATTATAATAAATAGTAACTACAACTAGTTAATTCTGAATATGGTAATTTTATCAGTTACACAAATCACCATATATAAGCATAATTTTTTTTTGTTTTACAATCATCCTTTTTTTTTTTGCTACAGTACTAATTAGGCTTTCTTTTTGTAGCATTAGTATCGTTAGTGTCACCGTTACTGGTGTTTTTTGATCATTGTTGCCATTATTAGTGCTCTTTAATCATTATCGTCAGTATCTCTGTTGTTGGTGCTTTTGGTTGTTGCTACTAGTGCCAGTGTTATTGTTTACTAGAGTTTGATAGTGGGTCATATTCACGGTTAATAACTCTGCTTATTTTGGTGTTGCTAAATACTAATGTTAACTTTTAGTATAGTCATCATTACTGATATCGATGTTGTTGCTTGCTGGTATTTCAGTGGTTGGTCGTGTTTATATTTATTAGCTTTGCTTATTTTGGTGCAGTTGTGTACTAATATCGCTTTCTAGTGTAGTTGTCGATTGTTGGTGTTATAGTTTAAAAGTGCTGTCGTTTGATTCTCTGGCTCATAGAATACTTTCATTATCTGCTATTTTTTTCATGTGGATCTTGTATCTGGTTTACATTTGTGATTCACTGCGCTGTAGTTACATCGTATCATGTTTTTTGTTCTAGATTTTTGGCTTTGTAATGTTGTAGTTGAGTTTTAGTATTAGATAATTAATGTTTAGGTTTAGGGTTAGGATTTAAAATAAGTTTGAAATTAAGTGTTTAGGAAAAAGAAGCAAAGCGGAGGTAACAACCATAGTGAAGCAACTATAGGGTGAGCAAAACGAACTTTGTAGGTGTTGCTGAGCGTTAGCGAAGCAACACAAATTATGCCAAATATGGGAGCATCCATAAATAACATTATGTACACCTCATAGTAGCGCTGGACCCCCCCCAACTATATAAAAAAATTTTTTAAAATCTGTATGTTTATATATAAAATTTTACAAAAACTTGAATATATTATTATCCAGTGGTCCAATCTGGATGATTTTGATACCATTTGATTCGTCTCTATGAGACAAATCCAATGGTACCAAAATCATTTTATTTTGATTACTGGATCACGTTTTATTAACGAAATACTATTGATTTTATAGTAATTTTATAAGAAAACATAATAACCAATAGTATTTCGTTAATAAAACGTGACCCAGTGGTCCAAATCAAATGACATTGGTACCATTCGAATCCTCTCCTCGAGACTATTCGAATGGTACCAAAATCATCCAATTTGGACCACTAGTTCAAGTTTTAGACAAATTTTAATAAAAAAATTGCATTATGTTGGGGGGTACCCCCCCTACATAGTGAAAAATCGTTATATTTTGGGGACCCCCTCAAACATAACGTTATTTATGGATTCCCCCTATAATAAAGTAGTGCATAGGTGTGTTTGGTTGTGTGTAACTGATAAAATGGTTAAAACCGTGATTAATATTGTAAAATAGTATTTGGTCGTTATAAAATAGTAAAGGTTAGTAAATATGAATACAAATCATTACAATAATCATAGTTATAACCCTTATATTATAAATTTTTTTTTTAATGTTAAGGTGAGGTCATGCCTTTGGACTTTCTTAAGTATATATTAATTGTTACAATATATTGCTTACAATTATTATACTATCTATTAAGTACCGAGACTTGGACTATTTTATCTATAACCTAAACCTACCAGAGCCTACCATATTCCCATTTATATAGCTAGCCTGGTTTTGGATGTCTCTTTTCCCCAACTAACTGTTAGTATTCACATGTCCACCACTTTATCCATATTTCCTAATATCGTTACTTCCAATTTGGTGTATGTAATTCCAGGTAGGCACTTTCTGTATACCTAGTTCCTTACTAGCATACTTCTCGGGAGTTCGTAACTCGTGCCATGCAGCTTCAACTAGCTGATTTTCCTGCAACTTGGGGACCCAGGATTTGACGTTCTGAATTCAAAAATATGCGACTGTACTCCCTGCTATGGTGACGAGTATCTAGGCATGCTTCGGCAAAGCTTTCAGTCCCTGATATAGTTGGATAGCATCATGAGACTTAGCCAACCTGATCTACTACTACATACACTTATACTAGTTACATCTGTTACTAGTGGTCCCAGATCTTTTAATATCCTAAGGCTCCCATATGGGTGCACCCAGAGCTCCATTGGGCTTTGACACATATACGCCTCCATGTTTCCACTTTTAGTTGGTTGGTCAGTTCCGTCTGCCCTTGTAGGATTCATTCTGATCCCCAGTACTCACATCTGACACCTTCAACTTTATACCGATCCCTCCCAAACTACCAAGTTAGTTGGCCTGAAAGGATTGGTCTGCCTGGCTTTATGTGCCGACAGTCTCCCTTTCTTGGTACCTACTTCCAAAACATAGGTCCTTTCCTTCAGTACAACTCCGGCGGCCAGGTTGGTCAAAAATTATTTTTGCAAAAACAATGCACTGGGCCTTTGTATAACACAAGTGCATAAATTCTAAAAATAAAAATCTTGTATAACCATGGTGTAAATAGCAAAAATCCATGGTGTGAATAGCAATTCCCATTAAATAGCCAATTTTTACAAATTTTTAAAAAATGAGTTTTTATTAGATTTATATAAATTTTGATATAATAAATACTTTTTTAATTATAAATTAAAGTTGATATGCATAATAAAAAATCAAGATAATGTAAAGGAGGCATCTATAAATAAGATTATACAAGAGAGCAATCAGATAAAATATAACATTTTTCTGATAAATAGAGTGATCAAAAAAATATAATGTAATTTTTTTAGAAAAATTTGTCTAAATTCTGATCTAGTAGTCCAAATTGAATGATTTTAGTACTACTATAGATTACCGAAAATAAGCTACTCCAAAAATAAGCAACCCCCTAATTTTTTTTAAAATTTTCAAAAAATGCGTTGGCAGTTGCTACATATAAAACTTTTTTTACTAAGTAAACTTCAAAAAGTCGATTAAGTAAAGTTGTTCAATGCATAAAAATACACTTATAGTAAAAATTTGGTGTCATTTGGACAACTTTTATTAGTACATTTTTCAATTTTTCTAAAAATTCAATATTTTGAAAATAAGCAACCACCTTATTTTTTTGTGTAATTTTTTGGCCAAAAAAGGTTGCTTATTTTTGGGAATATACGGTATTCAATTGTCTTGATGAGAGGGGTTGAATAGTATCAATATTATTTTATTTAGATTATTAGATCAGATATAATTGGCAAAATATTATTGGCTATATCTTTTTTTATAAAAATACTATATAACCAATAGTTTTTGTAAATACTTTGTGATTCAGTGATCCAAATGACATAATTTTGGTATCATTAAATTTGTCTTACCAAAACAAATTAAATATTACTAATTCATCCAAATCAGATCATTGTATTACAAGATGAATTTTACTAACTATAACCAGCAGTGATCATCATCAGTATGTAATTAACCAATAAATTTGCAAAATTAGGTATAATGTGCAAATCAGTGTGTGTAACAAAAATAAAGATTTTTTAAAAAATGCTAATATCTCAAGAATTCGTCTATAAAACTACCTTTGACATTCTAACAAAAAAAATTCCTTACTAAATTTTGCATATATTAGATACTTTACTAAAATCCCAGGCCTCACCCTAACTCTAAAGTAAATGAAATGAACTTTTTTTTGTTTTATCGTTATTGGTTAATTACATACTGGTGATGATCACTACCGGTTATTTGTAGTTAAATTCTTTACAAGATATTTAAGTTTCTGTAAAATTTTATATACAAACATACAGATTTTAAAAATTTTTTATATAGCCTAGGGGTCAAGAGCTACTATATAATGTATATAACATTATTTATAAATGATTCCAAAAGAAAATTATATGGAGCCACATAAAGCCAGGACCCCAGATATCTCTTGTATAGATCATAACTAATCTATATAAATTTAGAAATTTTTGCTACTTTTAAAATCAAATAAATTAGATAAAAGTTAAATTATTATATTTAAAATTTTAGCAATTTGCTAAAAACTAAATTATAAATCTAGATTTATTAAAAAATATTTTGTATTGTAAATATTGTACATCACTTTACAATTGCTTTGAATTTAAAATTAATACAAGTTGTTTTACAAATTGAAATATAACATGTATCAATTTTTACTAAGCTTAATACAATAATATTTGGTAGAATTTGTGAAAGATACTACTATTTTAACTTAATTGATGATCCGTCAGTCACCTGGTGAAAATTTTTATGCAGATCATATATATGTAATTCCAAATTGATATTTTTAAGTTATATTTAAAGTCAATATATTTTTAATCAATATTTGCTTTAAAGTAGTACAAATTGTAAAGTAATACTATACGGTTTTGATGTTAAAAGCATTAAGCACAGAAATTCTTCGTTAAAAATTTTACTTTGGATGCACTCGGCATTTACTATGTAACATATACTTAGTTATTGACGATCTAAATTTTACCTTTTTTATATATTTACTCTTTTTTAACTACAAACTTTTCGGATTTTCTTGTAGATTTGTACAATCTTACAAGACTTTAAAAAACTAAATAATTTTCTGTATGTATAATATATTAGTTGAATTTTTTTTTTTGCTCATGCATAAGATTTAAATAGGAACTGAATTCGTAAGATTGTTGATCTTTCTGTTCAATCTAGAAACCCAGCCCACCTATTCGCTTACCAGAAACTATGACTTAAATGCCCAACCCGGAGTATATTATTTTTAATATTTACAATCACAATAAAACAAGAAAAGTGAAACTTAAATATTACATGTCTCTTGAATTTACAGTATTGCTTTCTGGGGCGAAGTAAACTAAACTTTGGTTTATTTCTTACAAGTTTATTTCTAGTAGATCTAAAGACCCGATACTAGTGATGTGGTAGAATCATCCCAACAATGATCGTAACTTGCCGTAACTATAGCAGTAGTAAGTTATACAAGAAGTTACAGCATTATAGCCGTAACTTAATATATTTCTTACTAGTTATGGCAAGTTACAATCATCATTGCGACGATTCTACCGCATCACTAACCGACACCAACGATGAAATTTTACTACCAGCAATAGCAAATCCCAAACGGCGAAGTTCCACCAACAATAATAGTGGCACCAACAGGCAAAATTTTACCACCAGCAATAGACGACATTAACAATGAATTCCACTACCATCAACAACGAAATTCACCAACAACAATAGCAATACAATGGGCGTTATCTACAACACAATCTACCTGGAATGGAACACAATTCACTACCTGCGAAAGACTAACAAATTATAGTAAATGCAAACCACTCAAACAACACCTATATAGAAAAAAGAAAAAGTATTAGTAACTGTTATCTGTATATAGAACAGACAAAAAAAAATACTTAGCGTTAAGTGATCAGTTTAGTGATACTGTTTTAATTTTTTTTATTTAATACGCTAATTTAATTCATTTATTCACTAGCGCTATCCAAGCTATTTATATACTATATATTTTAATATAAATCATGTGATCAGATTTATATATATATATATATAGTATATAATAGCTAACCTATCACCGAACTGATCACTTAATGTTAAGTATTTTTTTTTTGTTCGTTCCATGTATAGATAACAGTTACTAATATTATTCTTCTTTCCAGGTAATTATTGTTTGAGTGGTTTGTATTTCTACATACAATTTTGTGTGGCTCTTTACAAATGGTAAATTGTATGGTTTGTGTATAGTTTGTACCATTGATACGAGCATCCTTGGATTTCGTTGTTGGTAGTGAACTTTCGCCGTTAGTATCATCGTTGCTGGTGAAAATTTGATATTGTGTTAGCATTGTTTGTGGTGAAATTCGTTGTTGGTGCCGCTCTTGGGATTTTGCTATTAATATTGCTGTTGCTAGTGGTAAATTTCGTCGTTGATGTTGGGATTGGAGTTACTGGAAGTGGAATCTTGTTAATGTCAGCAGTGAGATAGTTGTGTTTTGTCATTAGCGTTGCTGTTGCAGGTAGTGAAGCATTGCAGGTAGCGGAACTTGTCATTGGTGCTAGTGGTTAATCATAACATAATCTTGTAAATATATATATTAAAAAAATGTATAAATATCAACTTTATGTGTATCTATATATATCTGATATATGACAATTCTTCTTGCATATATTTATTAGTTTCTAAGCTTTATTTCATTTTCTTGTAGATAAATTTTTTAAGATTATACATTATTTTAAATATCATTAGCCCTTATTTCGAATAATGCACATGTGCATACTCGAAATAACGCATAGATCAATCAATTAACATGTTATTTCACTGATATTTCACATTTGTACAGTACAGAAGTCGCAACTATTTGAATCTATAATGCCAAATTTGCTAAAAGCGCAAGTTTCTCAATGGGCTTAATCTCTAAGTAATTAGAACTATCATGTAATAAAAATTATGAATTTATTAAATATTACCGTGAATTGTCATATACAAGACCCGGGTCTCTTACTTTTCATAAATTTTAAAACCTATAATAAACCCAGGCTAGTATAACGCTAAGAGTTTATGTTATTAAAAGGAAACTTTGAAGAGTATGCATATTTTGCATTTATAATAGACGTTTCAGATATTGAAAACCCCAAATTTGACTATATAGATTCTGTGATTCGGCTCTGGGTCTATATAGTAGATCTATTATCATGAGGAACTTGTGTATGACGATTTATAATATTTAATAGATTGTAATTTTACAAACTAGTGTTTTAATTTATAAGTTATTTAGTTCTTTTGTTTTTTATTCACTTGTATGTATAGAACGATAATAGTATATATGTAAAATCTGTACATTTACAAATCGGGATTTTCATTAATTAATTTGCGTCATAGTTATATAGTAATTGTAGATCATTTTATCCAGATTACTGACAGATTATCAATTAAAAATTTTTATTAATCAAACTTGAAGCACATATTTTCAACTTGTAGAATCTCAAATTTCATAAAAATATTAATAATCATAAAGATATTAATGAATTTCCTAACTCTATTCTCATCCTCACCCTAACCCTAAACTAATAAATTAATTTATTGTTTTGATTTACATTAGACCAGATCTTATAGAGTGTGGTATATCGCATATATCACATATGTAAAAAAAAATTAAAAATTCTTTTTTTTGTCTTTGTTGCTGATAAACACCCACCACGAGGTAGAGTTTTGTGAGTTAATCTGAATATCTATATTTTGCAAGTTTTTCTTTAAACTTCAAATGTTTTTGAAAGAACTTTCTCAAAATAAAACACTACTAAGTAAGTTGAAAGATATAATATTTAAATATTCTCAGTTAAAATTTTATTAAAAATAGATTAATATTGATGAAGTTATTTAGATTTTAATTTTATTTCCAAATTTAGGATTTTCTAAAATTTTCAATTTTAATAAAAACAGAAAATTATAATACACATCCTGATTTTCACAAGTCAAATGAAACAAGTTACTGTGTACTATTAAAAGTATTAAATAACTAAATAAAATTTTATTTTCTGAAATTTTAAGTTATTTGTTTTAATTTTTGTTTCATAATAGCTTTTTTTATTCAATATTTCTTTGTAAATCACTTTTTATATAAGTTTTGAAAAGTATTCTAATTATAGAGGCAAATTTCAATAATAAAATATCAAAAATTTCTTATATAACTAATATTTTTTGACTCATAATACAACTTTTGTTAGTAACACAAAGTTGATTGTCTTATAAAATTTTGTATAAATAGTATTATTGGCTTTTTTATTTATCTTTCTCAAAGAAGGATAATTTGACAAAAATTAAAATATAATAATATGAAAATCCAACCATTTTGCCAAAACTAAAAATATAACTATTGTCTAAATTGACTTTAATTTGCTAAAAATTTAAATTTGGACCTTTTCCAAATTTGGTTCCAATCTGCTAAAAAAAAAAACCTATATTAGAAATGTTTGGTGTTTTATAGAGCCAATATATCATGAGATTACCCTATAGTTACATACTATTTTAATTAATTAAAATCATAAAATTTGATTAATTCCAGATAGTCTAAAAATCAAAACAAAATCAAAACAAATAATTAAACTCAATTATGATTTTAGAATAAATTATACTGTATATAAAAATAGGATGTTTTAATTGACTACACCTCATATAAGCTATAGCAAAAAATTGTTTCAATCTTTGATCAAAAATATTTTATTATCTACCTGACCAAATTCAATTAACTTTTTTGTTTTAATTTTAAAAAACAGAAAAATTAAAATAAATAAAGTTGATCAAATTTGATTTGAAGAGTGTCAAGATATCTATGATCAAAGTTTATAAAATTCTAAACTATCTATCAAATATAAGCTATAGCAAAAGTTGTTTACAATTTTTTATTGAAAATATCCTGACACCTCTTTTACCAATTTAATCAATTTTTTTTTGTTTTAATTGTAGAAAGCAGTAGAATTAAAATAAAAAAATTTATCAAATTTAATTAAAAGGGTGTCAAGATAACTTCAATCAAATATAGTAAAATTCTTAAACATTTATCAAATATAAGCTGTGACAAAAAATTGGTTACAATTTTTGATTAAAGATATATTGATATCCATCTGACCAATTTTTATTGTTTTAATTGTATAAGTAGTAGAATTAAAATAAAAAAGTTTATCAAATTTGATTAGAAAGTTGTCAAGATATTTTTGATCAAAGTTTGTATAGCAAAAAATTGTTTACAATTTTTGATGAAGATATTTTGATGCCTACCTGACCAAATTCAGTTAACTTTTTTTTTGTTTAATTGTAGATAGCAGTAAATTAAAATAAAAAATTTAACTGAATTTGATTAGGATAGTGTCAAGATATCTATGATCAAAGTTTGTAAAATTCTAAAACATCTATCAAATATAAGCTGTGGCAAAAATTGGGGTCAACTTTGCTCAAAGATATCTTAGCACCTATTCAACAAAATTTGATCAACTTTTTTTTTGTTTTAATTGTAAAATGCAATAGAATTCAAATAAAAAATTTGATTAAATTTGGTATTCAAAATAGTTTCAATCAAATTTCAAAAAAATTATAAAAAACCAAACTGATCTACATGAGTATGGCATTATCAAAGAAGGGTGTGAAAATATCAATTTTCAAAAATAAATTAGCTAATTTCTAAAAACTTTCTAAAATAAATAGCATAGATATCTTTTAATATTGTTAAATAATCAGAATTAGTAATATTATTAATATTACCAAAATTTAATTTTGAAAAAGGTTTACTAATTTACCTTTATTAGAGCAAATTAAAATTTTTATAAAGAAAAGCAAATAGAATTTATACATTTATATTTTTTATAATTTTGTTTATTTAAAAAATGAAATCAAAAAATTTTATTTTTTAATAAAAACAAATTAAACAAATTTTGTTTTCAAATTTTAGTTTTAGTTTTTAATTCTGAAATAATTCTATTAATATATAATAATCTTTCTTTAATTTTGACTTATTATTTTAAAGATTTAAAATTTTATAATTATTGAGATTTGTCTCAAAAAATGATCATATAATAATTTTTAATTTGTTTGCTTTTTTTAAATTCTTTATTAAATACTACAGATATTTATTTATAGTTTGATTATTATAAATAGTTAGTTTGCTATTATTAATAATAAATTTTGATTATTCTATGTTTATTGAAATCCAATAGAAGTTTTATTATAATTTATAGATGGTTGTAATAGACAATAGACAAGCCAATAGACTCAATAGACAGTTTAATGGTTTAATGATATTTAAGGGTAGGGTGTACAAATTTCCAATTTCATATAAATTCGATTGTAGATCAACTTTGTATAACCAATTTATATGATATCATATTATTTACATGTAAACATCATATGATCTGACCAATCAATTCTTTGTACAACCTACAAAAATTATATAGCATCCTACAAAAATATAATTATATTTAAAGTTAATTTTTTTTAAAGCAATGGATATTGTGCAATTTCATTATTTTAAACAAACTATTTAAAACTACCTATTATATAAATTTTATAAAAATTGGTCAAGATCTTAAAAAAATTTATCAGAAGCATTTTTTTATTTACTATATAAAAATCTAATATACCACATAGATCATATTAAAAATAATCTACATTCACCCTACCCTTAATCAAAGCCATTAGACAATAGACAAATAAAATATAGTTTAATGTAATCTGATTGGTTAATTCAGAAATTATAATTTAGCTATAAATACTAAATTAGACTAATAAACAAATTAATTTATAAATAGACATATTGCATAATAAATTTTATTTAAATAGAAATTGTATATTATCAACCAAATTGAATAAACTTTAGACAATTAAACTAGTGCTGTCAATAGTCCATCTGGTCTGTTCTGGTTAAAAGACTGCCTAGTCTTTTAAAAAACTGGACCAGACTTGCAAGTTTGTGTATATCACTACTGTAGCATTTCTATATATTTTTTAAATTCAAGAATAAGCTACTAAAGATTAGTATTGCCTGAACTTTATGGTAGAGTATCATAATATCCTACCATGACAAAGTTCAGGCTATGGTAATATTTTAATCCATATTTTGGATTAAAAAAAATATTAAGGTGTTGTAGTATGGATAGACTCTAACTTCTGGAGTGACCATTATTGATTCTTTTTCAATTACAAAGATATTATTAACTAAGTTTTAATTTGACTAAACATATTTACATTACAACACATAAAAAAAATAATAATAAATAATTTCATGAACATACGAATTTGTCAGATAAATACATATTTTCAAATTTTTGTTATCTATTAATATCTGGTATTATTTTGCTAGTAGGTTAGGTTGAGAGCAGTGTTTAAAATTTAATGTTCTTATTGTTCTCAATATATTTGAGTTTTTTTATGAACATTAAAAATTTAAAAAAGTTTGGTTCTCAAAAAGTTATATATAGCTAATCTGAACTTTATAATAAAATTTATGAATGTTCTAAAAGATTTTGTTCAGTTTAGAGAGAGTTTAAGGGTAGGTATCTTATGTGATCTATGATATAGCAAAATAATGGCATAACTGCAAGTTGTAGATCACTGATTTACAAAACTAAAAATAGATTTTGTCCAATCAAAATAATTTATATTTACTATGATTTGTACATACAAAAACTAAATATCTTCAAAGTTATAACTATTTTTTTATTTTAATTAATATATTACTAAATAATTATATTAACATAAAAAACATAGTAAACAAAAACTCTCTCCTGCAAATCTCTCAACCAAAAATTCCAGGAAACAAAACTGCGGAAAAGTGCTAAAGTGCGCTAAGAAACACGTCCGGAAGCACTAAGAAAAAAGAAAGAGCTCCGGCAGACACATTAGGTCCTAAAAGGAACAGGAAAACGAATGTCGTGCGAGTATACTGTATTAAAAAACACCAAAATCTCTCCAAAAATTTGCTTGCAAAGTCAAAAAAGAGGGCAGCCCACAATCGCGTTTCTGCAGATCAGTCAAGTTACATATACAAACGTGACGAACAAACAAAGAAGCAGACACGTACATCAGACAAAAAAACACGTGCATTGTACAAACAAACACGTGCAAATTAACGTGTAAAATACAGGAACACGTAAATTAGAAACTTCTAGAACAAGCGAACTATGCGAGAGTTAACAACCAATGGCCAAAGACAAGTACAAAATAAGACCTGGATATATGTTGGGAAATGTATTAGAAAGGTCAAGAAATTACTTGGGCCAGCTAGGAAATACCGAACTAATTGAAGCATTGAAAAATACAAAAATTGAATATACGCGAACCGACAGATATACAGCACTTTTGTTTGCTGCAGATACAATGGATATAGCAGCAATTAGAATCTTGGGAGAAGTAATAAACAGAGTTGACGAGACTAGTAAACTCAAAGATTTTAGATACAGAACAGGTGATGTAGAGCCACAGAATGTAATAGAAAATGAAGAAAGAAGCAGGAAAAAAAGAAAAGGTGGGATGACGCTAAAGATTACAAAGATAGAAAATGATCCCAAGAATACGAAAACTAAGGTACACAGACAGCGTGAGATTGTGCCAATGAAAGAAGAAAAAGATGCCACAAGTACTAAATAGCAAGCAAAAGAAGATAATGCTAAAAACATAAAGAAGCTAAGAATTATGCATCAAATTGAAGATGCAAGGAAAACAGAAGAAAGTAAAAAAACTTCAAAGGAAGAACTAATGCAAGAAATAGAAAAAGAAGGACCAGAAGAGAATAGGGCCCAAATGGAACCAAAGGCTAGTCAGACAAGGGAACCAGAAATAGTTGGTACACTGCTAGAACAGAGTATATAGGCACCCGGCAATCGACTATGCAGCGACCAGATGCCAGTAAGCACAAGAATTCCGGTATGCAATGTCCCAGGTAAAAAGAAAGAAGAAAGATTAAAAATGATAAAGTGGATATTGAATGACAACAAGCATATCACGAAAGTAGAGGAAACCTTTAAAAAAGATAATGTATGGGTGGAGCTACAATTTGACTGCGAAAATGGTAGAAAAGAAGCAATAAGTAGAATAGAGCGGAAAGATGACGGATGGTTTAAGCTAATCCCAGATGAAGGAAAAAGTACAAAAGGAAGTACTGAAAAACCAAAAGAAAAAGGAGCAATGGAATCTTTGGACAAGAAAGTAGTTAAGGAAAGCCCATTAGAGAAAAGAGCAGTACTTACAATATGGGACCTACCAGAAAGAGTAAGCAAACAAGAGCTAAAAAGTATAAGTAAAAAAATAGGGAATGTCCAAAGTATACGAATTAAATGCAGCAAAAATAGAGCACTTGTAGTAGTAGAACTGAACGAAGAAATATCGAAGACAAACTTACCATGGGTAGCTCCGTTAGCAAATGGCAGATTAGCCAGAATATCAGCTGGGAGTGAAGACCACAAAGAGAGAGATAAAAGATACCGGCACATAACAAAACTGCACAGAATCCCAGAAGGGGCGTCGGAGACACTACTACTGCGATGCTTAAAGCAGAAAGGAGTAAAAGCGGTATATATACCAAAAAGAAGAAGTGGAAGTATGAAGCAAAGTGCAGTAATCACCTTTGGAAAACAAGAAGAACTAGAAAGAGCAAGAGAGAAACCAGTCCAATACAACAACTGGACTCTCAATTGGTCAGAAGAAAAGAAGAAAGTATTTCAGGAAAAGGAAATACTAGATGAAGAGACAAGGAAAAGCAGGACCATGAAAGGAAAAGAAGTGGTAAAGATGGAAGTTACAGCAGGCAAGAAGGTAGAAACAAAAACACCCCTGTCGGAGTGCAGTAATCGTAAAGAAAAAGAAAAAGAACAAAAGAAACAAGACAGGGTTTATAAGGAAGTGGAAGATGTCAAAGCAAGACAAGACAAACATCAAGAAACATTGCTAAAGATCATGGAAAAGCTTGATGAAATGAGCACAGAGTGAGTTAAGCCCACTCAGAGCTCCTGAGGGCACCCAAGTTGAACAAATGGATATAGATAGAGAGATTGGAGAATTCCTGCAAGAAGAAAAAAGAATATTCGAGGAAGAAGGAGAAGAAAGGTCTCTCTATCTAACAAAGGTAAATTGCAGAAAAGGAAAAGGGGAACAAAAGAAACACAGGTGGAGCAAGAGACCCTAAGAGAAAAATAGAAAAGCAAAGGTAGAAAGGAGATGAAACTTGCCTGCCACAATGTTAACGGATTAAAGACGAAAGGCTGGAAAATGGAAAATTTGCTCGGTTGGGCAGAAGAGGAAGAAATTACAATACTAGGAGTAACAGAAACGAATGTAGCAGAAAGAGAAGGGAAGTTTCTAATGAGGAGCTCGAGTAGAAAGTACGTTGGCCACTGGACATGTGCAGATAAAGAAAAGAAAAAAGGCTCAGGGGTAGGAATTTTGATAGAAGAGCAATGGGAGAAGCATGTAGGCGCAGTGAAAAAGATAAACGAGTATATGCTCGAAGTAACACTATATTTTAAGCAGTTGGCACTTGTAATAATAGTTGTCTATGTACCGCCAAATGACAAAGCAATGGTGAAGAAAATCCGAAAGAGGATTGTAGAAGTAGTCTATAAAAAGAAAGAGAGGACGCAGATAGTCATAATGGGTGACTTTAACCACACAGTGGACAACATATTGGATAGACAGCACCCAAAGTTGGTAAACTACAAAAGATTGCCAATCTTCAAATGGCTTAAAAAACAGGCTTTTAAAGACACATACAGAGAACTGTACCCAACAAGCCAGACCTTTACATGGTCAAATGAAGAATCTGCAACTAGAATAGACTACATATAGTTATCTAGCTGTTTAGCTTCTGGACTTCAAGAAGTAGCAGTAGAAGAAGCGAAAGTCATCACAGATAGTGACCACAAAATAATTGTGGCAGAAGTATGGGTAGGACATGTGACAGCAGAAACTAGTAAAGCAGAGGCAAGAAAGAAGGGACATTCAAGAACGGTCTACCTATATGACAAAGCAACAGAAGAGAACTGGGAGGACTACGCCCAGTCACTGCAAAAACAGTTGGATAAAAAGAACATAATAGACCTCCAACAAATTCAAGTAGGCAAAGAAGAAGAATATATAAACAGATTGAACCTTGTATGGGATACAATAGAGAAGTCAATTCTTATAGCTGCAAACAAGAATATACCAAAAAAGAAAGTATATAACATAGCAGCAAACAGAAGAAGTGGCACCAAAATACATAGACCAAATGCGTGCATAGTAGAGCTACAAAAATTAATCAAACATGCGAAAAAGGAGAAAGGACAAGAAGTTCTAAGCTGTGAGAAAGCAGAGGTGAATGAAAAGTTGAAAAGAATAAGTATGCAAAAGGGTATAAGCCTTCTGAAGTTACAAGACAATGGTCTGAGGCATGGATAGAAGATACAAAAGGCTAGTGGCAAATACTTAATGAGAAGAGAAAGAAAGAGTGAAAACAGGAACAGAGAAAGCAGATTGAAGAAAATATCGACAAAAGGTGTGCAATGATTGCACAGAACAAGGAAAAATGATCACCAGTTTACTAAACAGACCATATAAGAAAATAGTGCTCGATAGATTCCTGGAAGAAACAGGAGAGAGGGCCTGCCTACAGACAGAACCAGAAGCGGTAAAGATAGGAGTAGCAGAGCACTACAAAAAGCAGTTCAGAAAGAGACAAAAGAAGCTAGAGGAAATGGAAACGAAATGGCGAAAGATATATAAACCGCAAAAATGAATAGAAGAAAATTGGTATGACAAAGTAGAGGAAGAGGTAAATGAAGATGAATGGAAAAAAATACTAGGAGAAATATAATTAGGAACTGCACCTGGTCTATCCGGTATAAGCTACATAATGATTAAACACGCAGGAAACCAGACTCAACGAATATTTAGAGGGATAGCAAGCTTGTGCATAATGACAGGAGAAATACCATCTAAGTGGAAAGTCGCACAAGTGTTCCAATAGCGAAAGATGTGGAATGGGGATACAGCCTAAATAATATTATACCAATAGCACTGATTGAAACGTTCCGAAAAGTTGTAACAAAAGTAATAACCAAAAGACTGGCCAAAGTAATGATAGAAAGAGAAATACTCAGAGGACCCAACTATGCAGGACTTCCAGGAAACTCTACTGAATAGCTAGTACATGTTTTAAACATGATAATGGAAGAAGCAAAAGAGAAGAAGAAAGAAGTATGGATATTACTTCAAGATATGAAGAAGGCCTTTGACTCAGTCTCATTAGAAAGCCTAGAATTAGCACTCCGAAGAGTTAAAATACCAGAAAAAATAATAAAGTATATCCTAAGTCTGTTCCACGAAAGAAGACTATGAATAATCACAGCACATGGTCTAACAGAAGAAGTAATAGCAGGGGATGGAATAGATCAGAGAGAAGTAATTTCACCTCTGATCTGGCGGCTATTCTATGACCCCCTGCTAACAAGAGTGCAAGAAAAAAGAAAATTAGGTTACATAGTGGAACAAAAACCAGGCCAAGAAACGCAGTGCAATAGTATTACAAAGTATCGTCAAGCAGCAATTGCCTACGCGGACGATACAACTTGGATCGCAAATAGCAAAGAACAATTAATAGAGATCATTAGAATAGCAGAGGAGTTCTTCCAAGCTAATGATATTGAGATAAACGGATCCAAGTCAAAGTTGTTGACCATGAACACAAAGTGCAAAGCAGAGTAAAAAGAAGTAAATTTTGGTAAAAGTATAGTAAAGGAGGAGCCCAGGAACAAGATAGTAAGCTCTCTGGGGTATGGTTAAACAACAAAATGCATGAAAATCTAGTCAAAAAGAAAGCAAAAGGTGTAGTACGACAGATAATTATGGACCTGCGGTACAAGAAAATGACATCAAGCCAGATAGCTTACATAAATAACATGTAGTAATACCAAGACTGAGTTACATGTTACAGCTAACAAAGATGTCTGAGAGAGGGCTGAATGAGATACATCAACCGATAATAGGCCTAGTAAAGCAGAAGTGCAATATAATAAGAACTTTAGAAAATTGTGTAATAAAACACAAAGATCTTGGCAGCTGTAGAACACTACAACAAGAAATAGTAATGAAACAAATAAGCGGCCTAATAAATAGATTAAATCAACAGAATGGTCTTGAACATTTGACAAAACTGAGAATAACACAGGGTTGCCAGAGGGCAGGTTTAATACAAGATATCTGGAAAACTACAAGCCTGCCAGAAAATATTAGCTGTTGGAGAAACAAGCTAGCCTGCCTGATAATAACAAAAGCAAAAGATTTAGGTATAAACATAAGAACAGAAAGTAGCCTTTGGACAGTTCACGGTTATGTCGTCAAATTGCAGGAGTTACTTGAGGCACAGACATAGAAAAGTTGCTGTGACAAAGTAGGTGAAGCCGGCGTCATGTACCTAAATCAATTGCTCGATATAAATAAGACAAGTCTAATCACGTGGCAACAGTACAAAAGCTATAGAGGCTGTCTAAGTAAAGGTAAAAAGGCAGAGTGGTTCAAAGAATTAGAAGAAAAAGTTCTTGAAGAAGTAGGAAGCAGAAAAGTCAAAAGTTGTTTTGATACCAAAGAGAGGAATGTGCAAGCATTGGAAGTAGGCTGGAGCAAGTTATCAAATGATAGAAGAAGAAAGGAGTGGATAATATACGGACCACCAGAGAACAAGAAATTAGGAAGAATACGCACGAAAGAAGGAGAGAAGGTACAAGTAGAGCATTGGAAAATGCAAGGTATAGACAGAGAAGTAGCAACCAATATTGAAGAATGCAGCGGATGCGAAACAATGGATGAAGAATATAAAAATGAGAATAAAGAACCATATCGATGCTACCATAGGATAGAGAGAAGTGACCAAGTAAAAGTAATACCAGAGGTACTTGTAGATAAAAAAAAACAAAAAAAACAAGGTAGCGATAGAACAACTCAGAAAGAATATAAAAGATGAAGAATGGAGAAAAGAAGAAAGTAAGCTATTGGGGATGGAAATATTAGAAGAATTGGAAGTAGAGCTAATTAAAAAGCAAAAATTGCCCACGAGTGTTAAAGAAGAGTTGATAGAAATATGGAAAAGAAATCAGCTAAAAAATAGAGAGGAGTATACAATTTATACAGATGGAGCAGTAAACATAGGAAATAAGAATGATCCATTAAGTAGACATATGGGAATAGGTTGGGTTCAGATGAACGAAGCACGTGATTGGGCATAAGAAGAAGTAGCTCTAGGAATAGAAGGTTGGCCAACGTCGACGCTTGCAGAATTAATGGCAATATGGATAGCAAGCCTTGCAATACCAGAAGGAAATTAAGTTGAAATACACACAGATAGTAGCACAGCAATAAGGGTTGATAGCAGAGAACTGAACGGCACAGGTAGAAGCAAAACGCAGAAGAAGAAAAATGCAATATGGATGGTCAAGATCGCAGATATCATCCAAACAAAGAAACTGCAGGTTGAGTTCACAAAGGTGAAGAGTCACAGTAAAGACAAGTGAAACGACAGAGCAGATAAGCTTGCAAAAGAAGATTTAAGGAGTAAAAGGAGAATATGTACGAGAGAGGGAATTAGAAATAGTCAGTGAAATTAAAAAAATCTGCCCCAGAAAAGATCAGTTGTAGTGAGATAGAATATAGATTAGAATAGGGAAATAAGCAGATAGATATACCAGCTAGGCTGCTTTGTAAGTTGGTAATAAATGCAAGAGTAGGGGCTGAATGGAAAGAGACACAGGCAATTAGGAATATAGAGCCTGAGTTAAATAGCACAAAGTACAGGTGGACCTACTTCTGGGAGAAAATGAAAGCAACGAAGTGAGTAAGGTGCACTATAAGAAGAAGCAGTGCAAGAAGAAGTGCGGCCTTAAAATGTGTGATGGACAAGCTTCCAACCCTAGTGGAGCTCAATAAAAGAAGACCAGACCTATATATGACAACAGAATGTCAAGTATGTCAGGAGAAGAGCAAAGAGACGCAAGAGCACTTGGCCAGGTGCAGTAAACAGAAGAGCTTATGGAAGAGGATACAAAAGGTGGCTATAGTGACAGCGTGGAAGGGGCTAGAAGAGGAGGAAAAAGCCCGAGTACCACCCTATATATTGTATACATCCCTCTACGGAGAAACAGAAGAAGAAGAAGTTCAAGCAAGTCAGGCGCTAATAAAGGGACTAATCTCAAACGAGAGCTACCAAAAAGTATCACAGCTGTTGAAGAAAAATTCGAGAGAAAAATTCATGAGAACAATAGTTAAAACAGCCTGGGATACTTTTTACAAACAAGTATAGAGGATCCGATGTGAAAGAATGAGTGAATGGGAAAAGGAGCAAGGCATAACAAGTAAGATGAAAAGGAGAGCTCCAATTCGGAAAAATACAAAAGCGCCAAAAGGGGGAGATCAACAAGCAAAAAAATGAAAAAGAAGCAAGAAGAAGAAAAAGAAGTAAGAGTGAAGGAAGAAGTTAGGAAGACAGTAATGGGACTTGTCATAGAAGGGGGAAGACCCTTCTATTACAGACTTTAGATAGTCAGACAAGCAATCTGCTCTGAAAGAGCAGTGCAGTAGGTCGCACTTAGGTACCATTAGGGTGGCGGGGTGTTGCTAAGCTTAGACATTAGGTAGTTCTATGTAGTTGCAAATATGTAATTTCAAGAAACTTAATAAAGTATTAGCGTAACTGCTTAAGGTTAAAAAAAAATAATAATTTTATTAATAAAATGGTTTGCAAAATTATTACAAGCATTACAATTCTTTTTTGACCATCTAAATAGACTATCTACCATGTTTTAATGTGGCTACAATATACCATATAATCTATAAATAGATTATTAATAACCATATTTTTCACAAAGAGTCACTAGTAAACTTCCAAAAATTTGTAAATGCTATAACTTTTTGCAATATAATTAATTGTAAAAACAAGCTATTGAAGTTGTTATCTGTAAAATTTAAAGAAAAATATTTATTGTTTAAAAAAGTTTGCTTGAGATTTGCATTTTTAAGACCAGATAAGCAAAGTTAATTTTACTTTACTTCTAAACAACCTTTTTTTAAACAGCTTGCTAATAAAAAACAACTTACTTTCAAGTATGTACAATCAAAAAAAAGACTTTTTTTAATGATATTAGACCATTGGCTAAATATTTATATATATCATGAGTTGGTGTAATTTTTAAAAGGCCTATGTGTCGTAATCTGCATGAAATTATATATGTGTATCATGATACAAGATACCCTACCAGCTACCCTACCCTTAATAGTGTTCAGATTAGAGAGGGGTCAGATTAGAGAGAGGTGACTGTATATGTACACTTATATATATATGTACATATACTATGTATAGCACATATACAATATAGATAACAAATAAATATTTAAGAAAGATTTTAAAATAAAATGTTTATAACCATGCAGTGTGGTTTTTATATAGAGGATATCATTATTATATAACTTAGTATATAGATGATTTGGGTTAAATGATATGCTAATACTAATCAAGCAAAAAAGGCACAAAGTATTTGTTAGTATAAAGTTTAAATATTAAATAGCAAAGTAAATAGATTCTAATTTATTGCATTAACCAATTATAGTATTTGTAAATATTATAGAAAGGCTTGTTTTATTATGAGCAAATATGAAAAGCACTTTAAGTTTTAACAAAATTATTAGAAATTGAATCATATAATACATTGTATTACATTAAAAATATGAAGAACCATATATAAAATTTAAAAAATTATTAAGATAAGCACAAACTTAGTATGTGAAGTGTAAGTATAGAATATGAACATTCTTTAAAAATTAATGTTCAATATAATTAATATATAATGAACACTAAAAAGTTTTTGAGAACAATAAAATTTCAAATTATGCTCTTTTGAGAACATAAATTTAGATTTGAATTTTTAAACACTGGTTGAGAGGCACAGTTCTTGAATATGTCTGTATATTCCAAGTGCTTATAGTTATAGCTGTTAAGAGAAGCTATTTTATGAGATGATGAAAGACGAATTTAGTAGTCTGTGAAACATATGTGAAAGCATTGACTTGTAAATGCATTGGCTTTTTGTTCATACTATATTATGAGCTTGTTATCTACAAGAGGCTTGACTTGAGTATTGCATAAGCCTTAATGATAAATAATAGTTAATTAGTGATTTGCCTATAAATGGATGTATTTACATAGTAAAATTTGGGGCAAATTTAATATAAGTATTATGATACAGCAGGAATCTGACATCGCCCTATAGTAAATTTTTTTTTATTAAGTTAACCTCTTTTTTTAGCTTCTAATTAAAGTTGTAGAGCTGAGTTTTGTGGACCCAATAGTAAAATTTTATCAAAATCTGCCCAGTCTTTCTTGAGATATTTTAATTTTTCTCTTTATAATCTTATAAAATTTCTTTACAAATTTGTAAAGAAATTTTATAAATTTTCTGGGCCGATTTTAATGAAATTTTACTGTTAGGTCCTCAAAACTCAGCTCTACAACTTTAATTAGGAGCCAAAAAGAGGTTAGCTTAATAAAAAAAATTTTTTACTATAGGGCGATTTCAGATTCCTGCTGAGCATAACAGAACTTCTTTTTAATTGGCTATCATGTTAGATGATCTTCATCAAATATGATTGGCTGATTAAATATCGATAAATTAGTTAGTTTGATACTTTCGATATATTGAAATATAAAAAATCTTCGGTGTTCAATCTATGTTACGTAAACTCATCAAAGGACTTATTTAATAGCTCTTGTCATTTGGTTAAAAATTATAATATGTAACATGATGTTCTGGAATTATTGATCATTAATAAACATTAAATACATTAATATCTCAACGTTATAATCTTTAATAATATTGACACAGTATTTTACTCTTTTTTCAACATGAATGCAAATTTTCAAATATTAATACAAATATTATCTATTCTACAGATTCTATTGTTACAGTAAATATAGCCTGCACCCGTTTTTTTTACATTATACAATACATATTTTCATACATCCGTATCCACCTAACAAAACCAATGCCTCTGATTGTATGCATCTCTTACAACTATTCGAACAATCTAAATGTTTATAAATAAGAGTTTTATAAGTATAGATAAATAAAAAAATAATATATTAGCTGTTTAGCAGTCATATAACTGGATATTCACCCGTAGTACATTTGTATATATTTGTACATTCATATTCTTGCCTTTCAAATTTCATCATGGAAAATGCATTCATTGTGAGGAATTTTATAAGAAGGGGATTTTTAAGAATGTTCAAAAGTTTTTAGAATGGATTGAGAAGGGAGCTGATACACTTACTGAGGAGGATTGATGATGACGAAGACGAAGACGATGTTGAAAATGTGGAAGAGAATTCTGAGGAGGTAGAGACAATAGATATTTCAGCGAGTCTGGCGGCACAAATTGACAAATAAAATACTGGTAAATACATAGAATATTTGAACCAGCTATAAATTCTCTTCTGGATTCATAAAATGTTTAAAAAAAAAACGTTTAAAAAAAAAAACCAAGTATAATCAATTTTATTATGAAAACTCTCGGTATATAAAAGTTGTTAGATCGTTAGATCAGTAAGATGGATTTATACAATCTACTTACTTTACAACCCGAAGAACAGTCCAGTAAAGTTTGGTTGATTTTTTTGTGTTCATATGATGTGTCTCCTATCATATGATTTCAATAAATAAATGTTTGTATAACCACAGTGCATAAAATCGAACTTCCGTCATGCTTTCCTGCTGCATAATGATACTTATATTAAATTTGCCCAAATTTTACTATATGAATACTATAAGAATACATCCATTTATCTGTTATAGGCGAATCACGAATTAATTTTTGTTTCAATATTATACCAGAAACGAATGCATATGAGTGTATTAATATGGTTTGGACCTGCTTGTGAACAGAGTTAAGGTATTGTTACGAGTTCTCGTGACACATAGTCTGGGCTTGGAAAGTTTCATTTATTTGTTTATTCCCTTAATCAAGTTATTATACAATAGACATTGGGCGATTGATTGTTGGGTAAGAGAAATCGGTTATTGTGAGCCGTGGTAGTAGGCATGCTCACAATTATTGTGATGTTTGTTTGTGCTTAGTTCATAATCGTTGTGTGCTTGGTTAATGTGAAATAACTGATAGAATTTTCTAGCGTTGCTGTTGACAATCGATGTGAGGCAGCACCAAGGTGTTAAGAGAGAATGTAGCGCAGAAATCATAGTAACTGAAAATGCATTTACCAGTAATTAAACATAGCAGATGGTGGACACTAATTACACTAATTCGATATTATCAATTGCTGATAATTTGATATTTTATAGTGAAACTTAAAAGAGTTTAAAAAGAATTCAGCCCTTATCACACAAGGCATTTTAAAT